>CAUDLX010000126.1:0-127026 GCA_958450335.1 Hibiscus tridactylites
TCAACTCATTTTGAATGTTGTGACAAGATAATGAACACGAATCTCATCACTAGTAATACGACGAACATGCTCTTGGATAATAGGACCAAACTCAGCTAACATTTCAATTAATCCCAAGAAGTTCTCATTACTATTTTATATAATTTCTCATTAGTACCACGAAATGCTAAATTATGCTTTCCAAGAAACTTCAAAATTGAAATAATTTGCAATAAGACATTTTTCCAATGTTCTTTCTCCTTCTCAAGTTGTTTTTAGCTACTTTGTCTATAGTCACATTCTTTTGGAGTCTTAAACGTAAATCATACCAAGTGGCCATATTTTGAACATGTTTCATACTTGTTTCATGCTCTCTAATTCTAACACAAAGATGTGCCCAATCACTATAACCCTCATTTACTAATTGACCTTTACCACACACCTTTCTTAAATAATTTACAACAAAAACAAAAAAATTTATCAAGTTCTTTTGAATACACAAGCCAATCTCTATCACATTTTTTCTCCATTTGGCAATATTCTAGTGTAAAATAAGGCAGAAAATTATCTTCCAAATTTATCTTTAACACCTTTCACAATAGATAAATCTCTTTTAGGACCTTTTATCGCTAAAAATATCAATTATTTGAGAACTTAAAGCGTCCCAATTTCTTGGATCGAATATATTAAACTTATAACATGTAATATCATAAAAAAATATCAGTATTATTAGCATTATCGACATCATCAACACACTCAATATTAGAAGGACCAACATCATCACCAAATACATTTTTCTCATTTACAAGCATATTTTCATTTTTATCATTTATACGCATGTTATCATCAATATTATCATTGACATTACCAATATTAGAATCACCAACAACATTTTCATTTTCAGACATTTGTGATTCTTTGATAAAAAATTTATCAAGTGATCCTTTTTGGGATTGAGTTAATTCATCAATTCTTTTTTTTTTACGTTTCTCACATCCAGAGTCGTATTTTCTTTTATGAAACATAGATAATTAAAATTTTTATGTAAAAATTTAAAAAGTAAGAAAAACTAAAAAATAAAAATGTAAGTAAAAAGGTAAGAGTAGGAGCAACACAACCTGATTTCGATCCAAAAAGTTTCAGGAATTGAAGGAGACTGATTTGGTTCTTCGAATAATCGAAAGAGCGAGATGATGGTTCACTGTGAATATATCAGAGGCAACGACAACTCAAGTTTGAAAAGAAATAAAAGTTGAGCGTGGATAAATTATTTTTAAGGCAATTACTCTTAAGTGTTTTTTTGGATATTCAATTAATAGAGAATAAATAGAAATGGAATGTCTTGAAATTTATTTTTAAAAATCAATCTTAAAAAGTTATCGTTTATTCTTTAAATATTGTAATTTTATTATTTGAATGTTTCTTTCCTATTTCCAAGAAAAGGAACGTTTATTTTCTTTCCTATTTTCAAGGAAATAACGTTTATTTTTTCAATTGATTATGCCAACAGCATAATCAATGCTTTCATTGATTGTTGCTTTAGTTAATAGAATTTGTGGGGCCCTTGTTATTATTGTGGGACTCGTATCATATAAAAAAGTAACTGAAATTTTCAGTCAATTAATGGTGCTTTGCAGCTTTGGATTTCCAGGCGGCAGGCGCAAAGCAACTAAATTTTTAGGCCCCAAGTGAGTGGGGGCCCTAAGCAGATGCTTAGTCTGTTCTTGCTCTTGGCCAAGCATGTTTAAAAAAATAGTTTTTTTTCAAGTGCTTAAATATTTTTTTTTCTCATATGAAAAATTATATCATAAGTATAGCTTACAACATCAGTCATGGTCCGGTGAAAAATAGGGGAGAGCTTATAGAATCGCCTCAATCAGGAACATGCAGATGTTGGTGAGATTCGTTCGGGGCAACGTCTTACCGCCGACGATCAGCTGGGGATCACACAGGATTCGCAACAGGTGTGGATTTTATATGTGGGGGGATATCTAATTCTCTTAATTGGAAGGGATTATGGCAGGTATTCGATCGACATGGGATTGTTCGTGATGTGTTTATCCCAAATAAGCGGGCTCGAGATGGTGCAAGATTTGGTTTCGTTCGGATGGCTTCACTGTCGGATGCTGATCGGGCGGTTGAACGATTACATGGGAAGTGGATTTATGGTGCACGTATGCGGGTTTCTATGGCCTGAAACGGATTTATGGAAATCAAGAAGACAAGGGGTGTCGAAGCAAAGATGGAGCATGGGACGGGGTTCGAGTCTAGTCCGGTGAAGATTTCACAAACATCATCCGAGAAGGGGGGAGTCAATGCTGGAGTCAATCAGAGAGTGATTGATGGCGTGTTGGATGAAGATGAGTAGGCAGTTCTTTAATGGTGCGCGATTGGGTGGTGCGCTAAACCTTGTATTCTAAAAGTACTGGCAGGGAGATTGGAGGTAGATAAACATGACGGTTTTTCAATTATGCGTCTATCAGGGTCCATGATTTTATTGATGTGTACGTCGGCTAAAGTTCGGGAACGGGTGATGAACATGGAGTGTGTGAAGGAGTGCTTTATTCGAGTGGAGGTGTGGTCACCGTCGATTATCGTGGAGTCGCGCCGTGTTTGGATTTCTGTTGTGGGGTTACCGATCCGTCTTTGGCATATGCAAACTTTCATGAATATTGCTAATATTTAGGGGTCGTTGATTTGTGTAGATGATGATACTGAAACTCCCACGTCGTTTGATTGTGGTCGAATTCTTGTGGAAACAACATCTTTTGCTCGTATTGAGGAGTGCATCGCAATCAAGTTGGATGCCGAGGAGTACTTGGTTCGAGTTTTTGAGACGGATGGGTAGGGGACCGACTATCGAATGTGGCTGCTATGAGAGTATCGCTTCACAAGTCTCTGGCTCTCACGAGGGTGATAGTGCTGGGCAGGGGGCTAACGTCCACTCTAGTCCAAAGCTGGTCGAGTCGAATGGTCGTGGGCTTTCCGGGGAGACACCGGTTCAAGATAAGGTGGATGCGACGGGTGATGCTTCTCGGAAGGATTCAGATCGTACGGTTGGGTAGCTGAACTTAGCGGTTGTGGCGCAGGAGGCGGGATCGAGTTCTGCAGCAGCCGAGGGGTCTAAATTGAGGGAGGTGGTGGTTTTGCCGGCACAACAGTCGTCCGTTCTGATCAGGATTTCAATTTCGGGCGTGGAGAATGAGTGTCGGAGTAGAACTCTGGATGAAAATCCTCCAAGGTGGGAGAGTTCTGATATTTCAGGGATTGTTAATTCAAATTCAAACTCTTTGGATAATGTGGGGTCATCAGCAATGTTATTTGATGTTGTTAATTCAAAGGAAACAGTCTTGGATAAACTGAATTTACAAGCAGTTTCTTCACAACCAGGGCTTGGACAAACTGAGTTGATTCGTGTTGGACGATCGTTTTGTAAGGTCCGGAAATTGGTTGGTGGTGAGCTTACTACTGCTGTTGGTCGAGCGCCAAGATCAAAGAAAGGGAACAGTTCTGGGGGTTGTCGGGCAGTGGCGAAGAAGGGGACAATTTCAGAAAATTTAAAGAGGGGTAGTGAGTCCGGTGGTGGACAAATCTTGCAGCAAGACATTGTCAGTGAGGCTGAGGCGACGATTAAGTTGGGGGCACTTATCGGGGTGAAGTCGAGTGGGCGTGAAGAGGATATTATTAAGGACATTTCTCGGGTTATTACCGGGGAGTGTCGTGGTTTCTGACTAATGAAGCTATTATCATGGAACGTTCGGGGTTTGGGAGGTAGCGCGAAACAACGTAGTGTTCGTGAGGTGATTCGGAAAAATCAGTGTGATATGGTGTTGTTGCAGGAGACGAAGTTGGAAGAGATTTCGACGATATTAGTTGCGAATTTGTGGTGTTCTGATAGTTTCGAGATGGCATTTGCACCATCGCTTGGGGCTTCTGGCGGTATTTTAGTCATTTGGGAAGGTAATTGCTTTATTTTAGAGTCGATTGAGATTGATCGTTACTTTATTATTCTTCAGGGGAAATGGAAAATTGAGGATTTTGTTTGTGGTATTGTGGCACTATATGCTCCTTGTGAGGTTGTTGGTCAGTGTGTGTTATGGGATGCGTTCGTGGCTCGTATGAGTACGTTTCAGGGGCAGTGGTGTGTTGTAGGGGATTTCAATGCTATTTTGCAGGATTCAGATCGGATAGGGGTGTCAGATAGGGGTGCTGAGATGGAAGCAATTGCAAATTTTGTCGATGGTGCGGGCTTAGTGGATTTGCCTTTGATGGGTAAACGTTTTGCTTGGTTTGGCCCCGGAAATCGGTGTAACCACATAGATCGCTTCCTGATTTCTGCGACTTGGTTGGATTGTTTCAGCAGTATGCAACAGGAAGCTTTGTCGAGGGGGGTGTCTGACCATACTCTTCTAGTTCTTACGTGTGATGATTGTGATTGGGGGCCACAGCCATTTCGTTTCTTTAATTGCTGGATGGAGGGGAAGTCGAATGTGTTGCAAATAGCAAACGAATGGTGTAGGCTGACAGGTTTGGGGATGGGAATGAGAATCTTGTGGTGAAGTTGCGACATTTGAAACTCTTTCTGAAACAATGGAACAGGAATAGCTTTGGCGATGTTAATAAGACCATCGAGGAAATGCAGCAGAAAATTGATAATGCAGATGAATCTATGATTGGGAATGGTGGGGATGGGGAGGTGGAGATCGAACGTTGTAGGTGGATGCAAGCGTTATGGCGCGCCATGCGCAATAAAGAGGCGATGTGGCGTCAGAAGGCACGGGTAGCATGGTTGCGACTAGGAGATCGCAACACGACTTTTTTCCATAGAGCTGCTAAGCTATGCGCGGCTAGAAATTTCATTCCAGGTTTATTGATGGATGGAAAATGGAATACATCACCGGCGACATTACGTAAGTTTGTGGTATCTGCATTTACTGCTCACTTTGCTTGTGATGTTCGGGCGGGTAATTGGCATTTTGAGAGAGTGTTTCGGCAATTACAAGAGGCTGATAGATCACACTTGGTTTCTCCTTTCACGGTTGGAGAAATTAAGCGAGTGTTATGGGATTGTGACGGATCGAAGGCACCAGGCCCGGACGGTTTCACACTGGAGTTTTACAAAAAGAGTTGGGATGTGGTGATGGATGATGTGTTACTGTTATTTACTCAGTTCCATAATAGCGGGGTGTTGCCGAAAGAAGCTAATTGTGCGTTTATTGTGTTGTTACCAAAGGTGGCGGCACCTCAGTTGCAACGTGAGTATCGCCCTATTTGTTTGGTGAACTCAATGTATAAGCTTTTGGCTAAGTGTTTGGCGACTCGTTTACAATCTGTGCTGAGTGGTCTAATTAGCGACACATAATCGGCTTTTGTTAAACGACGACAACTTGTAGATGGTGTTTTATTGGCTACTGAGGTAATTCATTCTTTTCGGCAACGTGGAGCTAGTGGTTTTATATTAAAATTAGATTTTGCTAAGGCTTACGATTGTTTAAGTTGGGCTTTCCTAGATTCAGTGTTATTTCGGATGGGGTTTTGTGAAGTTTGGCGAAATTGGATAAGAGAATGTGTTCTGTCCGTTTGTCGGTTTTGTTGAATGGGAGCGCGACAAAGGAGTTTAGGATGGGACGTGGGTTGCGACAAGGGTGTCCGTTGTCACTGTTATTGTTTGTGGTAGTGGCGGAGGCATTACATATGATGTTGGTCAAAGCTGAAACATCCAGTTTGATTCGCGGGCTGGAGATGGTGTCGGATATACGGTTGACGCACCTACAGTTCGCTGACGATACGATCTTATTTTTTAATGCAACTATTGTAACACTTATATATATATATATATATATATATATATAAGACCAAGTGGGGATGGTGGGATTCGAACCCATGACCCCTTGGTTGAGTGGCTAGTAACCCAACCATTTGAGCTAGACAGCTATTGGTGTTTAAGCCACCAATTCTCCCTTATGTTTTAGAGAGTTGAGAATTCCGAGTGGAATTAAAGAAAATTCTGAAAACCCCTCATCTACCCACATTATTTAAATTCGAATACCAAGGCTTCTCTCTCACTCTCTCACACTCTCTCGAACCTTCCCCCTCCCTAATTTCTGGCGAATTCACGGCTATCGCACCGCCGCTCCGTGTGCGACACCGCCACTATCGAGAGAGTCGTCGTGCCACCCCGAACCTGCTGCCGCCACCCACTCGCGCGGTTACGCATCCATCAGCCCTATTTTTTCAGATTGGGCGTCCGCAAAACCAAACCGCCCTTCGATATTCTGAGTTGTTTCGACCATCCTCAACGTCCGTTCGAGGAACGGCCGTTGATTCTCGGCTCCGCTCGTCAACCCGAACAAAACCCACCTGGTTAGCCATCTGTCTACCGCCAGGAGAGCCTTGGTCGGACTTGCGTGATTTCGGTCGTTCGAAACCATTTTTGGGGTAAATCCGTTCATATTCCGGCCTAAAATCGATATGTTTTCAGCTTGAATACATCGTGTAATTTTTGGGCTTTGTTTTTCGGTTGAACAGGTGTCGATAAGCTCTCCGACGAGTTTTCCAGTGGCCGTCTGACGATAGTTTCAGTTTGGGTAAGTGAACCGATCGGCTCATTTAACTCGGTCCAAACCGGACCAACCCGGTCTAAGTCCAACTCGTGTCTGACCTGACTCGTTTGCCCGAGTCCGACCTGACCCATCTACTGAGCCAACTTAGTGAGTCAGCTCGCTCGAGTTGACTCGGTGAGTCAGGTTGCCCGAGTTGACTCAGCCGAGTCAAACCAGTTAACTCTGACCCCGTTGACCTTTGACCTGCTGACGTCAGCATTGACTTTGACCATTGACCAAAAAGTCAAAATTTTCGAAGAGACCCTATTTTATGTTTTTCGACGTCATGAGTCTACTTTTGAAGCCCGTTTCGTAAAATTCCGACCCGAAAGCCTCCGAATCTGACCTTAAATCCGAACTTCTATATGTTTTAGTTATGCAGTTAAGAGTAATGTGAATAAGGGCTAAAATGGAATTTGTGTATTTGAAGGTACTCATAGCTCCTTGAATACGAATTTTGATGGGCGTCGAATTCGAGTTCGAGTGTAACCGAATAAGGTTCTATGAATCGACTGATATAGCTCGGAGTTAAGGTAATACAATACTACCCCTTGTATGCTTTATGAACATGTTAATATCCGGTTAACGCATGCATACTTATGATGAAGTGTTTTGTAAACTCTGCTTAAGCCGAATTAGATGCGAGAAATAAGTATGAAAATTATTAAAACCAAAATATTCAATTAAGAACACTAATGGATCAGAAGTACCGAAAGTTAATAGTAATAAATAATACAGTTAAATCTGCAACTCGATCAATGGTGTCTAAGGTTCAATGCTCATAATATGGAGGAAAGGATATTGGATAAGAAATTTCAGAAATGCCCTTGAGGTATAAGAATGACTAAACTGCCCCTAATAAAGGAAGTGACCCGAAATCTGCATTCGAATTGATTGAAAATTCACCCCACCTAAGATGTATGTTCTATGGAAAAGATTTCGACATCATTATTCAAATACGTGTGATACTAAAAGAAACATGGATTTTCCCCGAGTTATATATAACACATGAAAGTGAATTTACTGGAATTATCGTTGTATTCTCGAGCTGATCCTTACGACAGTAATGGATGAAATAATTGGAATGATCGTAATGACCAAAAAGACTGTAGTGCCTTCGAGCACCGAAATTCTTAATTAATTAGAATGACAATTTTACCCCTTAAGTTCTAAAATAAGTAAACCGTCTATAAAGGCCGGAGAGATCAAAACGAATTAATCTCTAATGAGTACGTAAACGATATAGGTGCTAAATAGTAAAATTTGACAAAAGTGGTGGATTTATCCCAATTTCCAAAATGGCTGAAAAGCCTCTTGAGTTAAATAGGCATTTATGCATTTGATGAAATTCTGGGATTTCTAATAAGACTTTAAAGGGCTAAAGTTCCCCTAAGTGTTAGGAAGCACACTCATGTATGTTAATCACTCATGATATTAAAATAAGGTTGGAAGTTTTCCCCACAAAATATAAGTTCGACTACTCTGTGGCAAGTCATGTGGTGAATTATGAAATCAATTGTTCAAATATATATTAAATATTGTAAATCGTCATTTTATATTGCTGGGCTAAATTACAAAAATCACCCATGATAATTAAAAGACTAAAATGCCCTCATTGGCCAAAGTAATTAAGATAACCCTGAATGTATCCGATATTGTGAAAGATCTTGACATAGAAATCTCTGAATGCCTGATTGGAAGCCTGATGAGCAAATAGAATTTCCTAAGCGACTGTTTATGCTTTGTTGGTATAAATTATCAAAATGTCCATATGTGATAAAATGATCATAATGCCCTTGTAGGCTTAAATGACTAAATAACTCATGATGCGTCTAAACTCTCAAAGATCTTGATGTATTGCCTTCTGAATATTTGAGTTAAACCGTTAGCATGAACCCCTTTTAATAGGGGTCACGTTTCAGAAATCCGTTCAAAATTGTCAAAAGTTTATTGTGTCCCCTTCCGTAAATGTCAAGTATCTCCAAGAAATGATCTGTCCCACCTAGTGTTTTCCATGTGTGATATATTCTGTTGAATGGATTGTATAATGATTTAATCATGAATAATATTATGTTTGTTGAACATTTCAATTGTTATTGAGATTGCATCACTATGTTGGAAAATGAGATGAAATGATGAACTGGATATATGATGACATTCTCTGCCTACTTGATGTATGTCTGCTCAATATGTATACTTGTTATGTGATTGTTTGATCTGTGATGGTATTGCCTGACTGTCTGATGAACTTGATAGTATGATCTGTTAGCTTGACCTAAGATGGTACAATCTGTTTGCATGATGAATGATGGAAATGTCTGCTCTACTCAATGGTATGCCCATTTATCTGTCAAAAGCATGAATCTTTCGTTTCTGATACTCTGAATAGAATGTATGTCACATGTATTCTGTTACTCATGTCTAGAATCTGAACACTGATTACTATCTGAGGTATACTATTGGGTTATATTATGAATTCTCTGTCGGTACAGCCCTGATCCAGCTGGTAAATCCTTATGGACTCAAGGTCTCCCCTTGATTAGGTACCGATGCTTTAGCACGAGTAAATCCTTATGGACCTAAGGCAGCCCCTTAGGTGGCACCTATGCCCATCGGGCCTAGGGTAAGTCCTTATGGATGCAGTTCTGGGGGACTGCATATTGGTGTAAGGTTGGAGGGTAGTTACTAGTAAACCCTTGTATGTACTTGAACATTTGCATTGAATTATTATGTGTTTTCATGATATGATTGGTATGCATTTATGTCTATTTGATATGCACCATTTGGGACACACTAGACTTTAAACTCGTTGTTTTCATATTCGTAAACTATCAACTTGTATAATTCTCGTTTGTTACTCGATGATTGAATAAAAAACAAGTACCGTTAATCTCAAGTATAACGTTACCCTAAAATAACAGAACGGAAAAGAGGTATGTCACTGCGTGGAACATCATGAAAATGTTATACCTACCATATATCTGCATGAGCTTATAATATCTTTTGGTAGTTCTGTATTACTGAGCTTTCCAAGCTCACGTTATTTTTAATATCGCAGGTTATAAGAATATAGCATGACATAATGTTTGACATCAGTGTTCGGAGTTCCCTCGGCATTACCTCTGGAGTACGGTACTGTATAGTTAGTGGGCATGTATGTCATGTATGTCACGTATTGTTTTATGGTAGAGTCTGTAAAGCACTTTCTGAAATTCTTGTTATGTGTTTAAATGATTTTCTGAAATAGTATTTTAAACAGAAGTTGATTTTACAGTTTAATAAGTGTTTTGAGGAAATAAAAATGTTTTTATGTTTATTTTTATTGTGGGTCTAGGGGGTTACAACTATAGAGACTGCTCGGAATATTAAGAGGATTTTGTATTGTTTTCAAGTTTGTTCTGGTTTACAGATTAATTTTGCCAAGAGTTCTCTATATGCGATCGGTGTGGAGGGAGAGTTGGGCGCATCAGTGGCTGAATTGTTGGGTTGTCGTCTAGGGGAATTCCCATTTGTTTATCTTGGTTTTCCATTGGGGGTTGATCCGAGACATTTATCTGTTTGGGATCCGGTTATTGCTAACTTCAGGCGCAAGTTAGCAGGGTGGAAGCGATCTTCTTTGTCATTTGCTGCTAGAGTGACTTTGGTAAATTATGTCCTCTCATCTTTGCCTATTTTTTACTTGGGATTGTTTGTAGCTCCGAAAGGGGTGATAGCGCAGTTGGATTGTATTCGTCGAGCATTTCTATAGGGGGTGTTGGTCTTGAACGACGGGTGAGTAGAGTGGGTTGGGAAATAGTGTGTAGACCGTGACATTTGGGAGGTTTGGGGGTGGCGGATCTTCGGGTGAAAAACATGGCATTGCTATCTAAGTGGGTGTGGATATATGCATGTGATCGGGATTCGCTTTGGCGCCGTTTGATTACGGCTAAATATGGCGAACATACTCAATGGTGGAGGTTTAATACGGAGAATTTGTCGTCCATGTCTATTGTATGGCGTCAAATTGTGGCCAATTCATGTTATCCGAGCGTAGATTCGCATGTGGGGGGCAAGTTTTCAATGGAAGATTGGTGATGGGCAGCTAGTGTTGTTTTGGTTTGATCCATGGATTATGCAGCAGCCGTTGAAGGATGTGTTTTCGCGTCTGTTTTCTTTGGTAATGAATAAATTAGCATGGGTACGTGACTACTTAGTGAATGGGTGTTTCAATCATGGGCAGTGGGCGGGTTATTTTCGGCGACAACTATGGCCGTTCGAGCAAGACCAAGTGTGGGTTTTGTGTGATTTGGTTCGAGAAGTCTGCCTTTGGGAGTCTCGCATTGATACTCTCATTTGGCTCCCGGATGAGCATGTTGAGTTTTCGGTTCGAGCTATGTCAAAATCGTTGTTGATGGATAAGGTTGGGGACAATGATTTTGGGGATTGCTTTATGTGGCGCGTGCTAGTCCCGCATAAAGTTTAGGCATTTCTATGGTTCATTTAGTTGAAACGGTTGCTGACGGTGGATTTTTTGAGAGCCCGTAGGGTCCCGTTGTCGGACGGGAAAGGCTTGTGTCCGTGGTGTGCAACAGTGGAGGAATCGATTGCACATTCGTTCTATGAATGTCCTTGTTTGAAGCAGATTTGGGATTGGTTGCGAGGATGGTGGGGAGTACCATTACCTTTACCGGAGAGTTTTGCTGACTTTTTTATCGTGGATTTTCATTATTCATTTTATGGTTGTAAGCTGAAGTGGTGGGTGGCTGATGTTAGTGCATTGCTATGGTCCTTATGGTTAGCTCGTAATGAGTTTATTTTTCGGGGCAAACGTTTGCCGATGGCAGAATTATGTTTCCTTGTCAAACTGCGATCTTTCTACTGGATTAAGGTTGATGCTGTGAGTGAGATGATGACCGAATCAGTTTGGTGGTCTTGTCCGTCTGCATTTGTCGTTAATCCCTCGCCGCGGAAGGTACATGTTGGATTTGTTGGCAGCCGCCGGTTCAAGGGGTACTCAAATTTAATGTTGACAGTTCAGCACGCGGTAAGCCCGGGCATGCGGGTATTGGTGGTGTTATGCGAGATGAGGAGAGTCGTATTTTGGGGATGTTTTCCGGGCCGTTGGGATGGATGGATTCCAACGAGGCTGAAGTGCGAGCTATAGAGCTGGCGGTAAGGTTAATCGCGGAAGGAAATTGGCGCGAGCGTTGTGTGGTTGTTGAGTCGGACTCTCAGGTTGCGTTGAGTTGGGTTATGCGATCGACAAAACGACCATGGCGTTTGTGGGAGATATTCACTGCGATTGATCAGGCTTGTCAAGTTTTTTCTGAGATTCATTTTCGTTACGTGCCTCGTGAGGCGAATGGTTTCCTTGACGTTTTAGCCAAGGAAGGTGTCGATAGATGTTCGTTGTTTCTGGCTTGTATGTAGGTGTTGTTTTTGGTTTTTGACGAGCCATTTTGTACTCTTTTCCTCCACTAGGGAGGTTTTTAACGAGGCGTATGGTTTCATCGTGCTGTATGTTTTTCTTTATGAATAAAATTCATACAATTGCCGATCAAAAAAACATCAGCCATGGTCTCATCTAATAATAACCACCCACCTCACCATTTTTTTCTCCCATCATTTTTTCCAATTAGTGAATCTTCACTTATTTTTACGTGTCATTTAAAAAAAGTTTTTTTTAAGTTATTATGTTGTTAAGTTGATGACATGGAAAATAGTGATGAATTAGATAATTTTTATTGGATGAGACTATAGTTGATGTAGTAAGTCAAGCTCATGATATAATTTCTCTTCACATACAATCATTGAGTGATTGGAGATAATGCATATACATTTGTGTTTGTAACCCCCTCGTCCCGGTCTGGCCGGATGACCGGTCCGAGTGGGCCACACAGGGAAAACCGAAGCGAAACCCATAGGGTTCCTCCTCGGTTAGCAACCCTAAATTTTTTTTCATTTTAATCTTGTCACAATCGAACCCCAAACCACATTCAAACACCCAAATTGTAATCTTGACTAAAGGCACATTAATTCCTATGTGTTTTTCTCTTTAAAAAGGCCAACAAGTCAAAACAGTGCAGTTTTAAGCAAAGGTTTCGAAACCTACCCCAAAGGTTTCGAAACTTTGGCTGGCAGTAACCCCTGGAACTAAATTTTCACCAAAGGTTTCGAAACTTTGGGGAAGGTTTCGAAACCTTTGACCATAGTTTCGAAACCTTACCCAAAGGTCTCGAAACTTTGGTTGGCAGTAAGGTCTGGAAGCCCAGATTTCTGCAAAGGTTTCGAAACCTTACCCATGGTTTCGAAACCTTAGTGCAGGGGATCACTTACTGCCCAACCTAAGGACTTCCTAACTATGAAAAACACTAAGATCATGCATAGACATATGTAGAAGCTTAAAAAGGACCAAAGGCATGAATTAACACTCACAAGACTCACACATACAATCATTTAAGCAAACATACACGAGCCATAAGTAGCAATTAACATGAATCAAGGCATTCGAACATGATATTTCAACAAAAGAGTAAATTCAGCATTTAAGGTCAAACATGGAAGCTCAAGAGCCCAAATGGCACAATTCAACACAAGAGGTTTGCACTCATACATAAGGCAACCTAAGCATCTAAGACATGCCATCACACACCATCAATCAACATAGCATTACATGCTTTACAATCCAAAACATCAATCCAAAACAACATCATTCGAAAGAGTCATACAAGGCTCATACAAACACACCCTATTGCCACATTGCTTAACTACTACAAAATTAACCATACTTGAGCAACAACTTGGAAAGCCCTTCTTGCCTTGCCTCGAGCTAACACCACGCTAATGATCTGCATTGTTGAACATAGAGAGCGTAAGCTGTAAGCTTAGTGAGGGTGCTCTAAAACGAAAAACATCAACAATGCAGGGTTCAAGCATGTTAATCCTAGTCTTACATACATCAAACATAGGCATAAGAATCAAGTAGACCTAGCTAGTCTTTCAAGTGGCATATATGGTTTCTCAATCCTACCAAGCTCATATATCAATATCAACATCATATAGCAATACCATATATCACCAACATATATCATCATCACATATCACAATGTATGTACAAGTTAATTGGCCACTTTAATTACCCCGATTGTGCGGATTTAAACCTCGACAACACTTTACCTCGGTGGGATTTCGCTCATCACCGGACCTTGCATGTGCGGGATTCCACTCATCGCCATATGCCCTACGAATGGGATTCCACTCATCATCCCGTAGAAATGTAATAAAAGCTTCCGGTGAAATGTTACATCACCGTACTCCTCCTTGATGACTTAACGCCATCAAGGCCACGTACGTTTTGACTCAATTTGTGTGCACACTATCCTAATGATCGATCATTTACAACCGGTAATTATTTTAGTGCCAATTATCATAACCACATCATATATATATCATCAACCACATTCATGCTCAAACTCATAGATACATATCAAGATAAACTCACATCTATCAACCACAATCATAATAGCATAGTCAAACAAGCATAATAGCATTCATGGATATCAATGGTTAAATCAACAACTTGAATTAACTATGAGTGGCCTACCAAGCACACTTCACACACACTCCCACTACACATACTCGAACCAAACTTAAAACAAGTTGAAACCACTCACCGCCCTTCCTTAGCAAATCGAACAATCCTCCTACGCACCCGGATTCGGTCCCAAAGCCTCTTCCACGCTTCCACTTGCTTCTATCCAAACAAAACATACACATTACTTCCCAATTCAATGCTAAACTCAACCATCAACATACTTTGCTAACACAACCCAAATTCCTCAATTTCTCAAATCACATAATCTCCTAAAATCCCAATTTTCGTGCTCCCCTAAAGGCTTGCTGAAAATTCAATTTCCAAACATCCAAATGACTTCCAAAACATCCTAAATCACCCTCCTAACATAGGTAGACCATCAGCCCTTCAATTTCAACATAAAACCCACCAGAAACTCAAGTCTTAATAAAATCTACCTCAAGAACAAGCTACGAATTTTCACCCAAATTCAACCAATTTGATATATGTTACTCTTTATAACATAGTTAACTAAAACCCCAACTCAATTTATCAAAATCAATTAGAAAACCCCTTAAAAATTCAAACTTTAATATAAACCCTAATTTTCAAAACTCTATAACTTTGAAATCTATGACAAATGATAGATAGAGATTGAAGAGGAGATTAAGAAAACGTAATTACCTCTTAAATTGGTGTTGAAAATCAAGTAGTAAGATCAATGGAATAGTGACAAAGCTTGAAAGGTTTTAGAAATGGTGGGGGAGCTTTCAAACGTGAAAGGGGGAGGAAAGAGGGAGGAAGACAACTTTTTTTATTAAAGTGGTCATGCTTTTCAAAACTTTTGGGTAAAATTACAACCCTAGTCCCTTCCCTTTTTCCAAAACTCAATTAGGCCATTATTTGAAGTTGAAATGTTTTAATTAAGTTTTATTTGCCTCGAACTAATACCCGGCTAACTCCTAGGCCCAAAACACGGGTGTTACAACTCTCTCCCACTTAAGGAATATCGTCCCAAAATTACCTGACTGAAAGAGATACGGAAACTGCCTTTCCATATCCTCCTTCCTTTCCCAAGTGGCCTCGTCCACACCTCTACGTCGCCACCGCACCTTTACTAACTCAATCGATCTACCCCTAAACACTTTACTGTCAGAAGCTAAGATCTCTACTGGCTCTTCTTCATAAGTCAAATCCGGATTCAATTCAATTTCTTCTACGGGCATAACATGTGATGGATCGGACCTATACTTGTGAAGCATCGACACATGGAACACATCATGTATCTTCTCAAGCTCGGATGGCAAACGCAACTGATAAGCAACCGGACCAACCCTCTTCACAATCTCATACGGTCCTATGTACCTCGGACTCAATTTCCCTTTTCGGCCAAATCTCATCACTTTCTTCCACGGAGACACTTTCAAGAATACCTTCTCACCCACTGAGAACTCAACTTCCTTCCTCTTCAAATCGGCATAGGACTTCTTCCTATCCGAAGCAGCCTTCAAGCGATCACAAATCAATTTTACCTTTTCGGTTGTCCCCTTGAGCAAATCCGGCATAGGTAACAGTTTCTGTCCTACCTCGGCCCAACACACAGGAGTCCTACACTTCCGGCCATACAAGGCCTCATACGGAGCCATCTGAATGCTCGACTGAAAACTGTTATTGTACGCAAACTCTACTAGAGGCAAATGCTTCTCCCAAGTACCCTGAAAGTCTATGATACAACAACGCAGCATATCCTCTAAGATCTGAATAACCCTCTCTGACTGACCATCTGACTGAGGATGATAAGAAGTGCTGAAGTTCAAACGGGTACCCAAAGTTGTATGCAGACATTCCCAAAATCTAGAAGTAAACCGCGGATCTCTATCTGACACAATGGACTTCGGCACACCATGTAGCCTCACAATCTCACCAATGTACAAATCGGCCAATCTATCTAAGGTGTAAGTAGTGTTGACTGCCAAGAAGTGAGCACACTTCGTAAAACGATCTACTATCACCCAAACTAAGTTCTTCTTCGTAGGAGTCAAAGGCAAACCCGAAACAAAATCCATGGTGATGTTCTCCCATTTCCATTCCGGAATTCTCAACGGCTGTAACAAACCTGAGGGAACCGATGCTCCGCCTTCACTCTCTGACACACTAAGCACTTACTCACAAAGTCGGCTACATCTCTCTTCAAGCCAACCCAAAAGTACTCATTCTTCAAATCACGGTACATCTTCGTACTTCCAGGATGCATAGCAAACGGACTACTGTGGGCTTCAGTCAAGATCGTACGTCTCAAGTCACTGTCTTCTGGCACAACTATTCTATCCTTGAAACACAAAACTCCATCAGTGCTGAAACTATAATCTGAAGATCTACCCTCGGCTATATCTTGCACGTGAGGTGCCAAAGATCTATCTAAGAGCTGTTTCTCACGAATCAACTGACCTAGAGTAGGTCGAACCTGAAGCTCGGCTATCAAGCCACCATCTCCGGACAAACTCAATCTAGCAAACATAGCTCTCAAGTCCACGACCATATTCCTACTCAATGCATCAGCCACTACATTGGCCTTACCCGGATGGTACTCAATAGTAAGATCATAGTCTTTTAGCAGCTCTAACCATCTACGCTGTCTGAGATTCAAATCTCGCCGAGTCATAATGTACTTCAAACTCTTGTGGTCGGTGTATACTGTGCATTTCTCACCATACAAATAGTGCCTCCAAATCTTCAGAGCAAACACAACTGCAGCTAACTCTATGTCATGGGTCGGATAGTTGCGCTCATGGGTCTTCAGCTGTCTTGAGGCATAAGCCACTACTCTCTTGTCTTGCATCAGAACACACCCTAACCCTACATAGGAAGCATCACTGTAGACTACGTAGTCCTTCCCGGACTCAGGCTGTATCAAGATCGGTGCTTGGGGTCAAAGCTTCTTTCAATTTCTCAAAGGCTCTCTGTCTTGCATCTGTCCACTCAAACTGAACACTCTTCTGAAGTAACTGTGTCAATGGAGCGGCTAACTTAGAGAAACCCTCAACAACCTCCTATAGTATCCGGCTAAGCCTAGGAAGCTACGTACCTCTGTCACAGACTTCGGTTGCTTCCACTCAACAATGGCTTCAATCTTCTTCGGATCAACTCTAATCCCATCGGCTGACACTACATGTCCTAAGAAGACTACTTCCCGGATCCAGAATTCACACTTGCTGAGCTTCGCATACAACTGATGATCTAGCAAAGTCTTCAAAACAAGTCTCAAGTGTCGGTCATGGTCTTCTTCAGTTCGCGAGTACACCAAGATGTCATCAATAAATACAACCACAAACTGATCTAGATACTGATGAAAAATCCTATTCATCATGTCCATGAAAGCTGCCGGTGCATTAGTCAACCCAAAAGGCATGACTAAGAACTCATAATGACCGTACCTAGTCCTAAAGGCCGTCTTCGGTACATCAACCTCTCTAACCTTTAGCTGGTAGTAACCTGATCTCAAATCAATCTTCGAAAAGACCGATGCTCCTCTCAACTGATCAAACAAGTCATCAATTCTAGGCAACGTATATTTGTTCTTCACTGTCAACTGATTTAACTGTCTATAATCTATGCACATTCTCATGCTTCCATCTTTCTTCTTCACAAACAATACTGGTGCACCCCAAGGTGAAGAACTAGGCCTAATAAAACCTCTATCTGTCAATTCTTGCAACTGAGTCTTCAACTCTTTCAATTCTTTTGGTGCCATACGATACGGAGCAATCGAAACAGGAGCTGAATCAGAATAAGTCTCAATGCTGAACTCTACCTCTCTGTCCGGTGGTAACCCTGGCAATTCTTCCGGAAACACACTAGGAAAATCACATACTGTCCGGATGTCCAGAGGTCTAACCTCACTCATGTTAGGGTTCATCACATACGCTAAGTATGCTTCACACCCCAACTCAACTAACCTCTTAGCCTCTAATACTGAAACCACATTGGACAAGAACTTCACATTCTCACCCACCACTACGATCTCATAATCATCTGTGAGCTTCAAAGAAATCCGCTTAGTTTCAAAATCTATCCTAGCTCTATGCTCCGTGAGCCAGTCCATACCCAGAATCACATCGAAACCATAGAAAGGAAGTTCCATCATATCCACTGGAAACACATGCCCCTGAACCATCAACGGACACCTTCGGTACATCTTCCTAACTACTACCGTGTCCCCAAAGGAACTAGTAACACTAACTCCTACCTCTAACAACTCACAAGGCAAATTCAAAGACTGTGCATGCTCACTCAATATGTAGGAATGTGTAGACCCATAGTCAATCAGAGAAAGCAAACCCAAAGACTGTATCAAGAAGTTACCTGCGATCACATCGGTGTCATGCTGCTCCCCGCGCTGAGCGTAAACCCTAGCCTGTCCTCCGCCCTCCGGCTGGACTGCAACAATATGAGCTATGTTCCTCTGACCATCGTTCCTCGGCTGGAAGTTTCCTCTACCGCGCCCGCGGCCTCTCTGAAAATCATTGGCTCTAGCAGGAGCCTGAGCTGGTGCCTGTCCCACCTGATGTGGACAGTCACACCTAATGTGGTCTCTAGCACCACAACTCCAACAAGAATGATAATTCCCCCAACACTCACCGGTGTGGTTCCTCCCGCAAGTAGCACATGTGGGCAACTTCCCACCAGCTCTCTGACCCTGATGGCCCCTACCGTGGTTACCGCCACCACGCCTATGATCAAACTGATGCCGGTTGTCCCGATGCCTCTTGGCATCACCTCTATCAAAGTTGCTGGACCTCTTACCCGAACTAGATCCACCTGACCGCCTGGTCAAATCAAACTGTGCTCCAAGTCCTTGGCCCTCGAGACCAAGACATCAAAATCAGTGTAATTTGAAGCTAGAGTATAAGTCTTGATCTCCTCACTCAGCCCATATCGAAAGCGGTTACAACGCTCCACCTCAGTAGGTACAAGCTCAGGTGCATACTGACTCAATCTGACAAACCGAATCTCATAATCAGTCACGGACATACTCCCCTGAAGCAATGCCATAAACTCTCTCTTCCTCTCATCGAGGTATCGCGGACCCAAATACTTCTTCCGGAAAGCTGTCTCAAAGAACTCCCAAGTAATCTCGGTCTCATCCATCCCCGAAGTAACGGTGACCCACCAGGTGTAGGCATCACCCTGAAGCAGAGACTCAACACATCCCAAATTGCGCTCACCAGTACATCCCATCTGAGCAAGAATACGGACGGTCTTCTCAAACCACATCTCTGACCTCTCCGGAGTAGCACCTCTAAACTCTTCGGCCCCAAGGCCCCGAAGTCTCTCTAATGGCAATCCGGTGCCCTCACCCTAATGATGAGCTGCCTGACCTCCAGCTACTGCAGCCTGGAATGCCCCGGCTATCGCCTGAACCAACAGAGTTAAGTCAATCCCGGCCGGTCCTTGGCCACCTTGGCCACCTCGACCTCCTTGTGGTCCCTCTCCTTCGGCCCCGGCCTCACCTCCCGCTCCCGGTGGAGGAGGTGGTGGTGGTGGAGGAGCTCCAACTCCAACCACATGCTCTCCCACTTGAGCTCCAACCCCAACTACCGGCTCAACCCTCGGAGCCTCTGCCCGTGGTTCCGGTCGAACCATCCTAGGCCTCCCACGTTGTCTCATGGTTCAACTAGCAAGGTAAAACTACAACAAGAAACAGATAAGGATTACGTTAGTCAAAGCAAGGGTACAATAGTGCGCAAGTATCCCTCTTTCCAAAAATCTTTTTAAATTAAGTAATAGTAGCAATGGGCACTCACTCTATACCAGACACGATAGTTCAAGCATTCAAAACATCATACGATCAATCAAGCATCAAGGATTCATGGCAAATCATGCATTGAATAACACAAGCATTTAACACATTAATCTTACCTCACTTACCTGCCTGAGGTCTCGGTATCCTCAGGCTCTGATACCAACAAATGTAACCCCCTCGTCCCGGTCTAGCCGGATGACCGGTCCGAGTGGGCCACACGGGGAAAACCGAAGCGAAACCCATAGGGTTCCTCCTCGGTTAGCAACCCTAAATTTTTTTTTCATTTTAATCTTGTCACAATCGAACCCCAAACCACATTCAAACACCCAAATTGTAATCTTGTTTAAAGGCACATTAATTCCTATGTGTTTTTCTCTTTAAAAAGGCCAACAAGTCAAAACAGTGCAGTTTTAAGCAAAGGTTTCGAAACCTACCCCAAAGGTTTCAAAACTTTGGCTGGCAGTAACCCCTAGAACCAAATTTTCACCAAAGGTTTCGAAACTTTGGGGAAGGTTTCGAAACCTTTGACCATAGTTTCGAAACCTTACCCAAAGGTCTCGAAACTTTGGTTGGCAGTAAGGTCTGGAAGCCCAGATTTCTGCAAAGGTTTCGAAACCTTACCCATGGTTTCGAAACCTTAGTGCAGGGGATCACTTACTGCCCAACCTAAGGACTTCCTAACTATGAAAAACACTAAGATCATGCATAGACATATGTAGAAGCTTAAAAAGGACCAAAGGCATGAATTAACACTCACAAGACTCACACATACAATCATTTAAGCAAACATACACGAGCCATAAGTAGCAATTAACATGAATCAAGGCATTCGAACATGATATTTCAACAAAAGAGTAAATTCAGCATTTAAGGTCAAACATGGAAGCTCAAGAGCCCAAATGGCACAATTCAACATAAGAGGTTTGCACTCATACATAAGGCAACCTAAGCATCTAAGACATGCCATCACACACCATCAATCAACATAGCATTACATGCTTTACAATCCAAAACATCAATCCAAAACAACATCATTCGAAAGAGTCATACAAGGCTCATACAAACACACCCTATTGCCACATTGCTTAACTACTACAAAATTAACCATACTTGAGCAACAACTTGGAAAGCCCTTCTTGCCTTGCCTCGAGCTAACACCACCCTAATGATCTGCATTGTTGAACATAGAGAGCGTAAGCTGTAAGCTTAGTGAGGGTGCTCTAAAATGAAAAACATCAACAATGCAGGGTTCAAGCATGTTAATCCTAGTCTTACATACATCAAACATAGGCATAAGAATCAAGTAGACCTAGCTAGTCTTTCAAGTGGCATATATGGTTTCTCAATCCTACCAAGCTCATATATCAATATCAACATCATATAGCAATACCATATATCACCAACATATATCATCATCACATATCACAATGTATGTACAAGTTAATTGGCCACTTTAATTACCCCGATTGTGCGGATTTAAACCTCGACAACACTTTACCTCGGTGGGATTTCACTCATCACCGGACCTTGCATGTGCGGGATTCCACTCATCGCCATATGCCCTACGGATGAGATTCCACTCATCTTCCCGTAGAAATGTAATAAAAGCTTCCGGTGAAATGTTACATCACCGTACTCCTCCTTGATGACTTAACGCCATCAAGGCCACGTACGTTTTGACTCAATTTGTGTGCACACTATCCTAATGATCGATCATTTACAACCGGTAATTATTTTAGTGCCAATTATCATAACCACATCATATATATATCATCAACCACATTCATGCTCAAACTCATAGATACATATCAAGATAAACTCACATCTATCAACCACAATCATAATAGCATAGTCAAACAAGCATAATAGCATTCATGGATATCAATGGTTAAATCAACAACTTGAATTAACTATGAGTGGCCTACCAAGCACACTTCACACACACTCCCACTACACATACTCGAACCAAACTTAAAACAAGTTGAAACCACTCACCGCCCTTCCTTAGCAAATCGAACAATCCTCCTACGCACCCGGATTCGGTCCCAAAGCCTCTTCCACGCTTCCACTTGCTTCTATCCAAACAAAACATACACATTACTTCCCAATTCAATGCTAAACTCAACCATCAACATACTTTGCTAACACAACCCAAATTCCTCAATTTCTCAAATCACATAATCTCCTAAAATCCCAATTTTCGTGCTCCCCTAAAGGCTTGCTGAAAATTCAATTTCCAAACATCCAAATGACTTCCAAAACATCCTAAATCACCCTCCTAACATAGGTAGACCATCAGCCCTTCAATTTCAACATAAAACCCACCAAAAACTCAAGTCTTAATACTTTAAAATCTACCTCAAGAACAAGCTACGAATTTTCACCCAAATTCAACCAATTTGATATATGTTACTCTTTATAACATAGTTAACTAAAACCCCAACTCAATTTATCAAAACCAATTAGAAAACCCCTTAAAAATTCAAACTTTAATATAAACCCTAATTTTCAAAACTCTATAACTTTGAAATCTATGACAAAGGATAGATAGAGATTGAAGAGGAGATTAAGAAAACGTAATTACCTCTTAAATTGGTGTTGAAAATCAAGAAGTAAGATCAATGGAATAGTGACAAAGCTTGAAATGTTTTAGAAATGGTGGGGGAGCTTTCAAACGTGAAAGGGGGAGGAAAGAGGGAGGAAGACAACTTTTTTTTATTAAAGTGGTCTTGCTTTTCAAAACTTTTGGGTAAAATTACAACCCTAATCCCTTCCCTTTTTCCAAAACTCAATTAGGCCATTATTTGAAGTTGAAATGTTTTAATTAAGTTTTATTTGCCTCGAACTAATACCCGGCTAACTCCTAGGCCCAAAACACGGGTGTTACAGTGTTGTCGTTGACTCCTAACTTGGCTCAGGCTAACACGTGTCTTTGACATGTATAACGAGTGTTACACCTTTCTGAACAAAATTCATTTAATTCTTTTCTTCTTTTTCTCATTTTCTTCAATTTGATCCCCACTTGCTAGGATATTACAAAAAACACAACATAGACACAATTCTTCAAATGCACCTTCACATAATAGTGCAAGTGAAAGTGTGGTCAATCAGCCATATCTTTATCCTATTATCAAAAATGGATGTTATCTTAATGATTAATTTAAGACGTGTTAATTTGGTTAATAATCTTGAAAAAATAGTATATCAGGGTAAAAGTTCCTATTTATGGAACCCACCTATCTATTTATTAAGATTTAGGCTAAAATATAAAATAAGTGCTCAAATTATGTATTTTTTGTAATAGATGTCTAAAGTATTTTTCGATTGAAATAAGTGCTTATACTTTCATTTTGGCTGAAATAAGCGTCTAAACTTTTATTTTTGACTCATTTAAAGTCAATTTTGACACATATTTGGGCACCTATTTCAACTAAAAATGAAAGTTTAGGCAATTATTTCAGAAAAAATAAAACTATAGGCACATATTTCAGCCAAAAATACTTTAGGGTAAAGTACACAGACGGTCACTGAACTTTGATAAAAAAATACAAAATGGTAACTAAACTTTCAAAAATCACGAAGTAGCTATTAAACTTTAGATTTTGAAACAAAATGGTAACTGGGGCGTTAAACCCGTTTAACCCCTAACGGAAATCTGACTGGGTATGCCACATCCCCACCCAGTTTTCCACCTTATATATAAAAAAATAATAAAACTATATTCCATGTCATATTTAAAAATTAAAAATAAATCATTTTTAATCCATTTTTAAAGGATGAAACCCTAAGCTATCGACAACATTTCATTCTAAACTCTCTTCATTTTTTGGGGCAGCTACGTAAGGTAGGAGAAGAAAACAACAAGGGGGAGAACAATGGATGATCCTATTCGAAGACCATATTGTCACTGTGACTTGCTAGTTGAGATGAAAACATCGTGGACATCTGGAAATCCTGAAAGAAGATTCTTCGACATTAAAAATTATGGCTCACGTAGGCATAAATCGTATCGATTTATGCTGTGGTACGATCCTCCCATGACGCCTCGAGCAACAGTGGTTCTCAACGGGCTGCTGTAAAAGTTGAATGCTTTGGAAAGGGGGAGAAAGAAGGAAAAAAATTTTATGGGTTTGTTTCATCAGTTTAATAGTGTTATTTTGGATTTGTCACTAGAGTTATTTTAGAAGTGTTGTTTAGCATTATGGGATTTTGTTGATTTTGGTGTAATTTATGTAATTGAAAGTTGGGAATTTGAGATCCTGCTTTCTAAGTGTGTTAAGGAACATGCTTTCATAGTTATGAATTTTTGTTGATTGTGGTGTATTTTAGAAGTAATTTATGAAATTGAAAGTTGGGAATTTGGATTTGTCATAGTCTCCTTTGTTTTCTTTTGATTTCATGCCTTTTTTACTTGAGTGATTACTCGTAGTATATCATTATCTCGTTCATTTTTTTGGATTAAATAAGCACAAATATACCATAAAATAAGATACTAATGTAGATTACTTCCAGTTCATAGAAGATAAGTCACAAAACGTCACAAAATAAGCACAATCCACGTGAACAAGAGCAAGACAATATACCACAAAGTTACAAAATATGCCACAAAATGTAGATAAAATAAGTCAAACAAATCCTTCAATCATGTGCATTAGAGGCTTGTGTTGGTGGGTTGGAGACATAACTTTTTTGTGTAGACTTCATCCACCTTACTGTGGTAACTGAAGAAGTTTGGTTTGCCTTCTTTTTGTTGGCATCTTTTGCCTAGAAGGTTGTCTTGGACCTTGGTGGTGGTGCCCTAGACCTTGGTGCTGTCTTGAAGATTGCCTTGAACCTTGGTGCTGCCGTGAAGGCTACCTTGAACCTTGATGTTTTCTTGATGAACCCTATGTGGACAGAAATAGAACAAAATAATTAGTTTGAACTAAACATCAAGTATAAGTATAAACTTAAATATAATGTAACAAAAATTACAGATTTTTTGAGATATTTATTTCCACCAATTTCCCTTTTGCAAGTTCTTATATTATGGGCAGTTTTACCACATTTGGAGCAAGTCATTTGCATACTTTTTTTACCTACTTTTCCAGTAGTAGGAACTTTATCTCTTTCTAATTTTCTCTTTTTGTTTGGTCTTCCAGTTGGTCTTCTTAAAAGTGGTGGAAGTATAGGTTCCATGCCTTTCACTTTGGTCCACTGATTAACACCTCTAATAGGGTTAATGTAGTGCCCATAAATTGAGAGTTAAGTGTCCTTCTTGTAGCACGGATCGACAAATGAAATTGCATTCATATTGTCATTGTGCATAACTGAAACAACATGATTGCAGGGGATTTCAGTAAGATCCCATCTTCTACATGTGCATGTATGATTTTGAATGTTCACCACATGTTGTTCTCCTTAGCCACATTCAAGTTGATATTGAAAGGTACCAGTATATATTGGCCGACATCTCTGAACACAATGAACAAATAATTTTGGTGTTAGTAGCTTTGAACATAATTAATATAAATAAAAAAGTTAGAATTGAAATATTAAACTTATATCAATGCTAACCTAACGGAGTTTTGAATTTGAATATCAAGCTTCCTTTGAATTTTAGAACACAAAATTCCATTGTATTTTTCAGCTTCTTGTCTTCTTTGGACTATTCTTCTCATCATCTTGGTCCTAATAATTTCCAGCATTGTAAGTATTGGCTTGTCTCTTGCCTCCAATATAATCTGCAAAATAAACAAAAAGTTCAGTAACCATTTTGTTACTTTCAGATAGTTCAATAACCATTATGTAACTTTCAGATAGTTCGGTTATCATTATGTAACTTTCAGATAATTCGGTTACCATTATGTAACTTTCAGATAGTTCAGTTACCATTATGTAACTTTTAGCAAGATCATTTCAACTATGAAGAATATGATGCAAGGTAAAAAAATAAATTACCTTGTTGAAACACTTTGACATGTTGTTTAGCAGCATGTCACACTTACTCCTTGTGGAGAAGTATGATTTGGACCACATGGAGGGGGTTTATCATCAAACCAGTCGTGAGCATCTTTTGATTTTGCTTTCATTTCATTCATGGTTGTATTAAATTGGGACACACATATAGATCTTGATGCTTTCCAAAATGCATCTTTCAATGCCTTTTCTCTATTGGTTTCTTTTGTTTTGAAGCTTGTGTACATGTGTCTAACACATTTTTGTTGTTCAGAATCTGAAAACAATTCTTCCAATGCTTCTTTGAGTCCCTACAAGACAAATACTGACAATGGTTTAGTATGAATTTTAGTATATTAATATTCAATAAAAAAGTAAGAGAATATACCTTTTGTTTGTCTGACATAAAACTGATTTGGTTAGAATTTGTAATCTTCAGGTCAGCTTTCAACAAACTAATAAACCAATATCATGCTGAAAAATTCTCACTTTCTACAACATCATATGTTATTGGATAAATACCATCATTAACATCTATCCCAACAGCAGCAAGTAACCAACCAATATAAGGACCTTTCAGAAAACACCCATCAATGTTGATCATAGGCCTGCATCCAGCCTTATAATTATTTTTACATGCTTCATGACAGATATAAGCCCTCTCAAATAACCTATCATCTAACTGAAAAATGGTGGTTGTTCCAGGATTAGTCTCCCTAAGCTCTCTTAGGTAATCGTACAATTTTTTGAACTGGTCATTGTAACTTTCATCCATCATTTCTAGAGCAAGTTTCCTAGCCCTGATACATTTGGTTCCATTCAAAAGGGCTACAAAATCTTTTTCAACATCGGCCTTCAATGAGCTAGGACCATAGTTTCTATCAGCTTGCCATTTGTGCAGGTAAGTCTTTGCAATGAACTTAGAAGTGATATTTGGATTCTTCATCACTTTGGCACATGTATGCACATCATTGAATGTCTTAATCTGAAAGGTATCACTGTCATCATCTATTTTTGAAGCTCATATACTCCAAGGACATGTAACATCTTTACAAATTGCTCGAAGTCTTCTTTTGTCATTTATGTCAAAAATTAGAAAATACCTATTTTTTCTCCCATATTGCTTTATAGCCTCTTTCAATATGCCTTTATTAGGGAACAATAAACTCACCTTAAATTTAGGGTTCTCCATATCACATTCTGTGTTAAACTCTGGCTATGTGGGACCATCACTGTTAAACCCGTGTACACTATGAAAGGAGTCCGAACCTTCACCATCAGTCTCATTTTCATTTAGATGTGTTCTCCAATCACCATACAAACCCTCTAAGTTCTTTACCACTCTGTTGGAGACATCCTCTTGAACAACTTCATCTTCACCAACATCAACTTCACTATCAAAAAATCATGAGTCAGCATCTTCTTCCTCTTCACTCATTTCATTTTCTCCTCCAACTTCATTAGAATCTGCATCTTCTTCCACTACATCTTCAACTTCAACCGAATCTGTTTCACATCTTGGTTTAGAAAATACATCTTCTTCCACTACTTCTTCTTTCACTGCATTTTCAGCATCATTTAGTACTGCATCAACATTTGATGTTGCATCATTTGTTGTTGTTGCATCATTTGCCTCAGTTTCTTTTTTCATTGTTGCATCATTTGCCTCAGTTTTTACTGCAGCATTATTTTCTAGTTTTCCCGTCTCTTCTTTATCAGCAAGGTCTTTTGCTTCATAAAGTTCTTCACCAACACTTTCATCTACTTTCTTATCAGCCCTTTCTGCTAGATAAATGTGTACAAGATCATTATTTGAGATAGACTCTAACATGCCAACTACATCTGAATCGGTCTTCAATAACTGGACATTATTCACATCCAATACCCCAACTTCAGATTTCCAATAAATTTTTAAACAAATTTTTAATCCAATGTCATCAGCTATAGCACATATGGCAAACATTGACCATTTATTTTTACTGACCAAATCATAATGCTTGCTTTGTTTCCCAGTAAATTTTAAAGCCCTATTCCTGACAAACTTACCACCATAATGAACTACGACACTAAATGAGTCTGAATTAGAACCTACAAAAATAATAAATGCTCATCAATAAGATATTTATGCTCATTTATATTACAAAAACAATATCCAAAAAATTAGTACCTAAACTAAGTAGACAAACAGTTAGCAGTCCAAAGCACCAATAAAACTATATGAGAATTAAAAACTTACATGCTTATTCATATTATAAAAACAGTACTTAGACCATGTGCAGTTCATCTTGAACATTAAAAAATGATGATTTATGCCTAAAAATAACTTAGGATAAAATTATGTCTAAAAGTAACTTATGGACCACATCTCTCTATACTAAGACCTTATAAAATTATGTGCATCGCATCTTGAACATTAAAAATGGCTAAACATTACAAAATTATATGATATATAAGGCAAAATATACAATATTAAATTAAAAAGAAGTATTTCACACTTGTTTCTTTGCTGGAATCAGCCTACAAGCATTTCACACATATGACATTTAAGATTCAGTTATCAATTAACCTTTTGAACCACATCTATATACTAAGGCCTTAAAAACATACTTCAAAATTCATTATCAAACTCAAACCAAATATAACAGTATCATATAACTTGTTTATCCCACAACTCAAGCCAAATATTCTTATTCCTATCAAGTTTATTTTTGTTAATTTCTTGCTTACAAAAGATCACATTCCAGCAAAGAAAAATAAAATCGTGGGGAACTGAAATTGGTAGAAAATTAAGTTATTCCACATACATTTTCAACAAATACAAATATAATGTTCAAAACTAAGCAATATTCTAATAGTTTGTGTGTATAGCATAGGGCGTATGAGAAAGAGTTTTGATTACTCCGACAATGGTGGTCCACAACTACCTATAACTACCACTTAACAATGGTGGTCTCATTACCGAGTTAATCTACGAATTTTATCGATAGTTTCTAAAAAAAAAGGGGAATAATGACAAAAAAATGAGAATAACGAAATAAAAGAAAAACAACAAGAAAATCTTAGAATAATAACAATCCAAATGTATAGGACAAAAGATTCTAAACTCAGAAAATACTAAATCCCTAAAAATTACTTAGTTTAGGGTTTTACGAAACATTACCGTAATCCATATCCTTTTACTTACTCTGACGATTAGGTTTCACTATTGACAATCCTTTGCATTTACAAAGTACCGATTTTAATTGTAGAAGGAATAAAAATAAAAGATTTGATTTGTGGGAATGAGTTTGATTTCTTCAAAACAGTTGAAGAATTCAAAAGATATCAGATGCTTTGAGTTTTAAAAAACGGAATTAACACTAACACTGGTTATTTGGGGTTTTTTTAAACGTGATTAAAAATGATTTATTTTTAATTCTTAAATATGACGTGGAATATAGTTTTATTATTTTTTAGATATGAGGTGGAAAATTGGGTGGGGATGTGGCATACCCAATCAGATTTTCGTTAGGGGTTAACGGGGTTTAACGTCCCGGTTACCGTTTTGTTTCAAAATCTAAAGTTTAATTGCTACTTCATGATTTTTGAAAGTTTGGTTACCATTATGTTTTTTTATCAAAGTTCAGTGATCGTCTGTATACTTTACCCAATACTTTAAGCAACTATTGTAAAAAAGAGACATAGTTGGACACTTATTTTATAGTTAAGCTTAAGATTTAAGTGTTCATAGATTTGGTTCTAAACCCTAAAAGTACTCATTACTCTACCAAACAAGGTGTTAAAAACCATCCCCTAAAAGCCAAAATAATGAATACTTTTTGGGGCAAAGCTCAAGCCCCGAGGATTACCTTATATAGGACAAGCTCTACGAAAAAGGCCGAACCTTTAGGTCCCTGTTTGGTCAACGGTCACATCAATGACACCCTAAAGCCTTTTTAACAATATAGATATTAAACCCCCTGAAATGGGTAACATTCCACGTGGCACCTCCACAATGGGTGGTCACCTTCTCAATTTTACCGTCTGTCACATGGGAGGCAAGGGGAGATGGGACCCTCTCTACCCAAGATTTTTAGTAAATTTTTAGATTTAAAATTAAATATTACTAATAATCGGTTAATCTAGTGGATGAGACAATACATCCCTTAAATAAGTTCAGAGCTTGAAATTATGATGTTATAAATGTAACAAATTGGGTTAGAAGGGTCATTCTTATAACGAGCATTTGTAATACTCGATACGGATTAGTCAACCAATAGGTTGAATATAGATAGTTAAAAAAAGAAATCAAGATATTAGTAACTAGCAATTCGTCTAATGGGATATGACGCTAAGAACTTGTATGGTATGTAGGTTCAAATATTAATTAATCAAATGGTTAAGAGACGCGGGTTAAATAACTTTGTCTGTAAAAGTGTTTGTGCATTGTTAAAACTTTGAGACTTAATAAGGTGTAAAAAGATTCAGAGACTTAATTAATTTTCTTTTTAAAAATTCAAAGACTTCAAGCATTCATAAGTCTATTTAAATTAATATAAAATTGTAAAATTTTGAGAGTTAAAATTAAAGCCCCTAAGGTTTTAGTTTTACCATTCAATACCACAAAGATAATAAAAGTTTGGGACTTATGAGAATAATCTAAAGAGGGTCCCCATCATTGCCCACACTTGTTGATATAGTAGAGTGTTTGGCACGTAGCAAAGGAACTATTAGGGATGGTGGTAGTGTGGGCTTTTTCCCCACATGGGATTTTAGTTCATTATAGGAAAGTTTTTGGTCATTGAGATGGACAATAATTGAAGGGCAATGGTCCCCTTTGTTTCACATCTCCAAAGGGACAATGTCCCAAAAATAATCATTTATTAGACTATCACTAAGCATTGATTTATGGGTGCCTTAGATTTTGTATGTGGGTGTATATACTTACACCACAACCCACCAAATTCCCATTTCTCTTTGCTTTGTGTGCATTGCATTTGGACTTTACCTAAATTTTGTACATGAACATGAACATGGAATTTTTAATCTAAGCTATGCTTTTTTTATTAATATTTTTCTCCTTAAATAGTACTATTGGCATGCAAACATGTTTGATCATTCTTAAACATTCATCACAATAGCACTATTAAAATGATGGTAGGATCTCATATCTAAGCTCAATTGTTTTTATGTTTTGTGTAAAGGGAACTAGGAAGAATGAATAGTATTAAAAATGATGTTAACTACATTTAAAAATTTTAAAAATAAATAATAAAATACTTGTCATCATCTAAACACTGTTTGTAGAATTATTTTACATTACTAGTGTATCAAATGTTAATATAATAAGATAGTATATTATTTAAATAAAAAATATAATTGTGAATATTTTTTTTGAATAATGACATCTCAATTTTATTAATTACCATAAAAGATAATATAATACAATGCATCAAAAAGAGAGAAAGAGAAGAAAAAAAAGGATAAGTCCACTAAAAGTGTTTTAGAATGGTGCAAAGAAAAACAGAAACTTCCATCGAGATTAGCATACCAAAATTCAAAATCCTTCATGAATTTCCTTGTCTCTATCCAAACGAGACGCTTTACAGGGTGAAAAAGGAGTGATGAGCGAACCAAGTTATCAAACAGATTGCTCTGCTACCCAGGTCTGATTACATCGGCAATCAACCATCAACCGAGTGGGAATTCATCTTTCTAAGACCACCTATAGAATCATAATCAGATATTAGCATCGTGAAGATCATTGTACGAGCACCAACCGACCGTTAAGGTATGATGAAATCATGGCATAAGGACATATGAAACGAACCACAAAAAATCAAAGAAAAAATGTGTTACAAAGACAGAGGAAACGCGTACCACAAATGCAAAAATTCTTATTAAAATATGAAAAGATAAAAAATATAAAATAATAATTGACTTGATATTCGACAATCAATACTAAAATTAATTGGCAACCACCAACTAAAAGAAGAAAAGTAAAGTTGCATGCGGTTAATTGTGAATAAATTTTAACCCTTTAGAAATCGGGTTTCAAATTTTAGTATTATTGTCCCCTCGCCATATTATAATTTGTACCAAGAAATATTAAATATATGTTGTATAAATTTTATTATAAAAATATATAATCATTCATGTAAACTACTTTTTTTTTACTTATTATCAATAGTTTTTTACTTTTATAACATACTTTAGAATAGTAAAAATAAGTTTTTTTTGGGTCAAATCCAATATTTATTTCATAAGTCTCCTCATTGGTGTTACAATATAATTTTCAATGACAATAAGAAAACAATTTATTTACTAAAATTAAATATTATATTGCACGATCATACTCAAATTCAGAATATATCAATAAAATCTTTGAGTTATGAAATGTAGGGGTGAGCAAAACTCGGCTCAATTAAAAAAAATTAAAATTTTTGACTCGATTCGAGGCGAAAAAACTCGACTCATTTTAACTCGACTCGAAATTACATAAACTCGACTCGACTCAAAAAATTAAATAAAGTTTGAGTTGTAAAATGGAAATTCTAATAACTCGAAATTTTTAGTAATTAGTGTGTTGATTTTTAAGTTCGAGTCGAGTCCCTCAAATTTTTATGATATATATATATATATATATATATATAATGAAGAAATATATGTCACATATGAAAAAATATGATGAAATATACATGCATATCTTATATGATTAGACAAAGTCGTTAAATTGGAATCAAACTATATTATAACATTAATAAATAATTACAATTATATATGTATAGGAACTCGAAAACTCGACTCGAATTTCATAAACTCGACTCGAATCGAAAAAATTTCAAATAAAGTTTAAGTTGTAAAATATAACGCGTCAACTCAAATAATTCGTTTTTTTTACTCGACTCGATTGGACGCTCACCCCAATTAAAGGTAGGAAATAAATTTAGTGAAAACCCACACATGATTTATACTAGGTGATGTTAAAATTCGAGATCTCATAGTTCTCAATACCGTTAATCTTATTATCAAGCCAAGACGTCATTATTTCATTCTAAGCTTTGGCTCAATGATAAATCGTATTTAAAAGTAAAAATCTCTCCCGTCCACTCAAGAACGGGACTAAAAAAGAGGTGAAAGGTGTTCGAGCCTTTAAAAAAATTTAGCCTAATGACAATTTGTGTATCTATAACTTGATAATTATTAGATACATTGGCGGTAGAAATTTTTTAGTTTTCACAAGCGCTTTAGTTTTAGAGTTTAGAGATTCAGTTCAAGGTGTAAGGTTCAGAGGTTTAGGTTTAATGATTTAGAATTTAGGGATTGTGAGTAAAATTTAGTGTTTGGGGTTAGAATTTAGAGTTTATAGGTTAAAACATAAATTCTCAACATATTGTCTTACAACCTAAACCCTAACTTCGAAACCTTATACCCTAACACTAACCCTTAAATTCTAACCATTACCCCTAAATACTAAAACCCTACACCTAAAACCTTGCACCTTAAACTAAGTCTCTGAACCTAAAATTAAAGCACTAGCGAAAACTTTTAGTTTCCACCGCCGATATATTAGATATAAATTCTAACTTTAAATATTAAACAAATTAAACTTTACCCTCCAATATTTGAACTTAAACAATAGTTAATAAACCATTGTGTTTTTAAAGTTTTGTAATTTGACTTCTCTCGATGTTCTATTTTAACTCTGTTCCTGCTTTTGCTATTTTTTCCAACTTTGAGAAATATATTCCTGGGCTGGGCCATATTCCACATGAGTCCAAAAACCATTTGATGGGTTTCTTTTTTTATTTAGCCCAATTGATAGGATTCAATGGGAAATCAACTATATATCAATATTATATAAGTTCAACTCAATCATAAAGCTCAAATTCTATACAAATACGTCCAACCCATAAAACCAATTTATTTTATTTTATTTTAAAAAATAGAATTTATTATTATCTTAAAATCACGAAGCTTGTTTAATAGTAGTTGTTCAACCTACACTAATAGGAACATTATATCACACACACACATAAAACACGAATATAAGGTGATACGAAAAATTAGATGCGGCAAATGGGTCATTCGGTTCCAGTGACGGATGGTTGTTGGGCCCAAGGGGGCCTGGCCCTGCTGCAAACTTTGCTTTGCTTTAGGATTATGGCTGTAATATATATGGGCCACTGGTATTAAATCTATTTTACCCTAATATTAGGAAATAAAATTCCTAATATGTATGTATCTCTCTATATTTATTGCAGTAAGCCGTTCTTAAAAACATTAAAAAAAAATTGGAGTATAAATTTTGCTACATTCTTCCAGCTTTAGTTTTATTATTCCAACAAAATTTCGAGGTTCGAGTAATATAACAACCTATCTTGGTTAATAAAGAAGAAAAGAAGAAGTTTTATTAATCAGATAAATGAATTACAATAAAACTCAAGTTGAGTTTTCACTTACTCTAACCAAACTTATATACCCAGTTCTTAACTAACTAAAGGATACAACAGTTGTAAACTTAACCTAACTAACATAACTAACTAACCCTAATAAGTAAGGTAAGCAATTAAATAGTATTATATTTATTATTTTTTTTCTAATTTGAGTTGATTGATTTTATATTTAAATTTTAATATTGATTTAGTTTTTTTTTTTGAACAATGAATATTGATTTAGTTAAATTAACTATTGTTTAAGTTGAATTAAGAAAACAAAATCATAAATTTAATTCTTAAATTATTAGACAACTATTGTTAAGTTGAATGTTAATTTCTAAATTTAGCTTTTTTATGTTAACGAACTAACCTATGTTCTTTCAATAATTTATAATTTCTTATGTATAAGTAGAATATCGTTTTTATATTTTTTTGTTCATATGCGAAATATAATTGTATAAATTAGAATATAATTTTGTAAAGTTTTAAGCATATGTAGAATATAATTATTCTATTTTAAAATAAATATTTTAAAATTAGTGTTATATTATGAAAAGTTATTTTCGTATACAAACATACAATAACTTGTCATATAAATACAGCTTGCTATGGTGAAAAATTCAACAATTATTGAGTTTTTTAAGAGAAAAAAAGGTGATATTTCAAAAAATGCAATAGTTGGAGATGCTTCGCCGCCGGAAGATAGACCTCCAAAGATAGCAAGAAACCAAGAATCAAGTACCAACTCTAATTACTTGGAGTGAGATCTTAAAAACTCATACAAATATGGGAATATCCTTCTAAACATGAAAAAAATTGTAATTTGAAGAGCTTATATTGATGAGGGTCTGTATCAATCAGTACTCTCTGATTTCAAAAAATCTGGACTTATTTTTCACCCTCGCCGATTTTAAGCTTCCCAATATAAAAATTTTCTTTCATAGTTAGAATATTCTCCTGGGAAAAAAAGTTATCTTTTGTTTTATTTGCTTTCTTTTTAACAAGCTAGATAGTCATCAATCACATAAGGCTATTATTATGGATGAGTTTCGAAATTGGAATAAAGTAAATGGAAAGAGTTGCTACTGTAAGATGCATGTAGGTTTAGAACCTAATTCACCTCATAAAATAGCTGAGCAAGAATTAGAGGATTTTCTTAAACAGTTTGGACACTTGCCACAAGTGTTGTCTAAGCAAACACCATTACAAATTGTTTTTTTTTTTTGCTCGGCAAATTTATTTAATATTATTAAAATACCTTGGTCGTATGCCTCGTTAAAAACCTCCCTAAACCTAATTAGAGGAAAAGAGTACATACGATTACAAATTGTTAATATAGGCTCATAATTTAAATCTCTATAGATGCATTGTGTTGGCTAGCTTTACAAGGAGTACTAATGAGAGATCGTGATGAGAGTGAATCTTTAACTAATTGAAAAATTATTTTGAACTTGTAAAATAATTAGCCTCTTATAACAAGGATGTTAAAAAAGGTGTATTAAAAAATACTCCAAAAAATATTTCTTACATTTCACCGGATATACAAAAAAAGGTTTTACATATTTTGATAGAGAAAATAAAAGGAGCAATTCGTGAAGAAAAATTTTGTAATATTATTGATGAAGTAAGAGATGTATAAAAAAGCAACAAATGACTATCATTTTACGGTATGTTGATAATTTCGATTTAGTAAAAAATCGTTTTTCTAGTATCATTCATGTTTCTAATACTTCAACAATGGTTTTGAATGATGAAATATTTTATGCTCTTTCTTATTATTGTTTTGACATATATTCGAGACAAAAGTTATGATGGTGCAAACAAAATGCGAGAAAAATAAATAGATTGCACGCATTAGTTGGTAATGATTGTTATTTTGCTTTCTATGTGCATTACTTTGCCCATCGTTTACATTTGGCACTAGTAGCTGCAGCGAAAGAGGTCATACATGTTTATCATTTTTTCTTTAAATTATCATTTATTATCAATGTTGTTCTTGCTTCATATAAACATATTGGTGAATTAAAAAATGCTTATTTCGATGAGATAAATTATTTGATTGAAGAAGAAAAACTTAAAACTAAAACTGGTTTAAATCAAAGAAGCAATTTGCAAAGGGCATGTGATACGCGATGGGGTTCTTACTTGAGATCAATTTCAAGTTTGGTAAAAATGTACAATGACACTTTATTGTTCTTTATAAACTTATTTGACGAAGGAAGTACATCTTCTTAACGTGGAGAAGCGACGACAACTCTAGAAACTTTAATTTCTTTTTATTTTGTACATCTTATGAAAAGAATATAGAAATCACCGATTCACTTTCTCAATCCTTACAACGAAAATGTCAAGATATTTTAAACTCGTTGTATTTTGTTGAGAGTTCAAAGATACTTCTGCAGAAATTTAGAGATGATGAATTTCTTTTTATGGAGATTACCTCATTTTGTGAAAGTCGCAACATAGACATTTCGAATATGAGTTTTACATATAGAGAAAGAGGAAGTCGTGCTCGTCACCAACAAAATCATTTTATAGTCGAACTTCATTATTAAATAGATATTCTTTATGCTGCAGTTGATGTTAAACTACAAGAGTTAAACAATAGATTTAATGAGAAATCGATGGAGCTATTAACTCTTGGTTGTGCTCTAGTGACAAAATTTTTAAGGTTGAAGATATTTGTAATCTTGTGAATAAATTTTATCCAGAAAATTTTACTGAAGTTGAAAATGATGACTTAAGAACAAAATTGTGCCATTATGAGGTGGAGTTATCTAGAAATTTTGGTCTAAAAAAATTACTGTCAATCTCTAACCAAAGTCAATGATTGGTGGATACTAAAAAAGTGAACATTTATCCCTATATATTTCGGTTGGTAAAAGTTTAATTGACTCTCTCTGTTTTTACAACAATCCGTAGTAAAATGGATGATGATTTTTTGAGAGTTGCATGCTTATCAACATCGAAAGAGATTGCAAAGAGCTTTAGTACAACATCATTCGTGGATGCATTTCGAGATCTGAAAGATCGTTGTGCTTTATTATAGTTATGTTATAGGTATGTATTTAGAATTTTTAAAATCACATATTATTATTATTTACTTTAGTTTTATTTTTTACCAATGTTGTTCAAAATTGGATGATAATGTGTTTGTTTTTGTTTTTTTATGAGATTTTTATTTGGTGGTTTTAAACAATCACAAACTTTAATTTTTAAATTTTTGAAAATTTTTTATTGTAATTAGAGTTGGCAGTGATCACCTATACATATTTAATATTATTTATTTATTTTATTAAAATAAATATAACAAAAAATAAAATTACGTATGAAATTTGAAATTGTTAAAAAAATTTGGCCCCTGTTAGAATTAAGTTCTGGCTTCGCCCCTGTTCAGTTCGGTTTCGATTCAGGTTATTTCGGGTCTGACTACATTCGGTTTTGGGTCGATTTTAGTTTGGGTCCATGATGATTTCGGTTATGGTATCGAGTCGGTTGATTTTTGGTTCGGTTAATATCGGATTGGGTCAATATCTGGTTAATAGGAGTTCGATCGGTTTCAGTCGAGTTTTCAGGCCGAGTTTGATTTTTACACCATATATAATTTTATATAGCATGTATATTTGGCTTTTTGGTGAGTTATGTGACAGTTCACATCTCATCTTTCTTTATTTATTTTAATATCTTTTCTTTATTTTAGGTTGCCTTTGGTTCGGGTTGCTTTCAGTTCGGTTGAAAATTAGTTCGTGACTATTTTCAGTTCAATTAAAATTTGGGCCGATTTTGGTTTATTTCAAGTTTCAAATTAAATTCAAGTCATCGTGTTTAGGTCGATTTCGGGCCTCGAGTTAAATTTTTCAGGTCTAGTTTGAGCTTTTAAACGCCTTCGACCACCGGTCGATCGATGCAGTTGGCATGAAACTATAGTTAATCCATCGTAAACTCGTGCGATATGAAAAGGACATTCAATATTTGCTTCCATCATACCTTTTTTTGAAAGAAAAGAGTAAGCATGCCTCGTTAAAATCCTCCTCTAAATCCTAAGGAGGAAAAGAGTACCCACCACCATGTTATCCATTAATAACATCAATAATTACAATGTTTTCAATACAAGGTGGACATTCGTCATAAAAATAAATACATCGATGTTCATTGAATGCCCACTGAGCTAAAGTGTGCACTGCTTCATTTGTCGATCGGGGAATGAACGCGACCTTAAGCTGGGGATTGGATCGCAATGTCTCTCTAGCCTCGACCAAGTTTTGTGCTAGCAGTGATCTACCATCATCTCGGCTAACCAGCTGGTTCACCACGTTTGTTGCGTCTCCCTCTATCCGCACATTCGTCCATCCTTGGTCCAAAGCAAACAGTATGGCTGCATAAAAGGCATGGCTCTCCACCATCTCGGCTGAATCTGCTCTTAGTAACATGCTTGCACATCCAGCAAGAGCTAGTCCTTGATGATCACGAGCAAGGAATCCAAATGCTCCCGACTTTGAATGCACCTGGAACATACCATCAACCGTGTGTGAAATCATACCTGATGGAGGTTTCCCCCATTTTGTTTGGGTTGGCCGACTAGGAACACCAGCGGTTAGAGTCGTAATGGTTGCACCACTATACTTCTTATGCAAGTGGCGCGCATTCTCTGCTATAAGAAAAGTTGGATGTAATTTCTGATCATGAACAAGAGTATTCCTCTTGTTCTAGATATTCCAAAGCAACACGACAAACTCTGAGAATTTGTCAGAAGATAGGATCACCTCACAATGCTCTAGCCAATCTAGAGATGTTTGTGAATTATCCATGATAATCCGACTAGGAAGTGTAAATAAATGCAGCACCTCCCTAGTCATAGGACAGTCACGTAAAGCATGAAGAACGGTCTCAATATCTGACTGGCAAAGTGGACAAATTTCATCTGGAGAGCTAAGTACACCAATACGACCATAGCCTGGCAGTGCCTCATGAGCTACCCTTCATTTGAAGATCCAGATCTTCGGCAACACTTTAAGCCTTGACAGTGTGTGCCAAAGCTTTGATAGAATGTTCGATCTATGAAATTCCTTCTTAGTCATGCATACCCTGATCTAGTGGAGTATGTACCACTAGAATGATTACCCAAACGAGTATATCACCCAATCTATTAGCAATAGGACATGCCAATATTTTAGATGCATCCTCTGAGCTAAAAACATGTCTAACTTTAGCAGCATCTCATCCCTTAAACGATGGTATCATGAATTCCCCACAAGATATAGGGGTAGTCGTACTGTCCATATAAGAATCAGCTAAATCAACTTTATGTGAACCACCCCAGGGTGCAGTGAAGATAGGAATTGAACTATCCATGCCAATCTACCAAAAGAATTCATCTCGTAGCTTTTGTAGTGCAGTAAATATTGATCTCCAAGCATAAGACGGTTTATCTCCAAGTCTAGCATCAAGTACAGATTTTCCTGCAAAATATTTGTATGAAAGGACACGAGATACCAAGCACTCAGGATCAGTCAACAATCTCCAAACATGTTTATTCAGTAATGCAATGTTAAATTGGTGTAGGTCACAGAATGCCAAACCATCGACTCTCTTTGGTGTGCAAAGCTTTTGCCAAGCTATCATCGGCCATCCTCGTCCCGTCATTCTACCTGACCACCAACAGCTTTAAGAAATACCTCCCTCCCACCGTAGGATAGGAGGTTCTTTGTCCATCCTCGCACACGCTTTGCCACTCTATCCAGTAGAAAACCCAACTTGACAGACTTATTTTTGCCAATGATAAGAGGCATCCCAAGATAATGACCCGGTCCTCAACTTCGGTAATAGGAAACGCCTCTAAAAACGGTCTCTACTTTGTTGAGTAGTGGAAGAACTGAAGTAAATCATTGACTTTGAGTAATTAATCTTCTGCTCAGAGGACTCTGAATAAATATCCAGAATTTCCTTCACCCGAACTATTTCCTGCACTGAATTTTTAACAAATAGAAAACTATCATCGACATATAATAAGTGGGTGATACTCGGACCACACATACTAGTTCGTATGCCTCTAATTGTGCCCTGTTGTTTGGCATGGTGTAGGAGAACAGATATTCCCTGTGTGCAGAATAAGAACAGAAAAGGTGATAATGGATCACCCTGACGAATACCTCGGCTAGGCACTATGACCTCAGAGAGAACCACATTTAGTCGGACCTGGTAAGAAAATGTAGTAATGCATCTCATTATAATAGACACCCACTGAGGGGGGAAACCGAGTTGGAGCATCACGACTTCTAAAAAAGACCACTCAACGCGGTCGTAGGCCTTTTCTATGTCCAATTTCAAGGCTGCACCCTTGTTAGGGCCATTCTTCGATGATTGCATGTAATGAAATATCTCATGTGCAATTAAGATATTGTCCGAGATGTGACGTCCCGGAACAAATACAACTTGTTCTTCATCTATACAAATCGGCATTAGCGGTCTCAAACGGTTGACAAGCACTTTAGAGACGACTTTGTACACAACGGCACATAAGCTAATCGTGCGAAATTGCCGCATGAATGCCGGATCATCTACTTTCGGAATCAAGACAAGGATAGTCTTGTTAACTTCAGCCATGCAAACTCGATCATAGAGGATGTCGAGACAGAGGTTGAGAACATCATCCCCAATAATGTCCCAATATTTCCTATAAAAACTAGATGGCAAGCCATCTATCCCTGGGGCCTTGGAAGGGTGGATCTGCATAAATGCCTGGTGTACCTCCTCCTTTGTGAAAGGTGCAAGAAGAACATCATTCATCGATGATGTTATAGTAGGAGCTATACAATCGAGGATCTCCGAAGACGTAATACATCTGTCTGAACGATAAAGATTATGAAAATAATCCTCAGCTATGCCAAGCAAGTCAGCCCTTCGATCGTACCACTGATCGCCATCACCTGTAAGTCCTCGTACAAAATTCTTCTTTTTCCGCCCGGTAGCACGAGCGTGGAAGAATTTAGTGTTACGATCACCATCCCGTAACCATTGTACACGCGACCGTTATGACCAGTAGGCATCCTCTTTATCTAACAAGACCTTTAATTCGGCTTTTGCATTTGATAAAGATGTGAAATCAGCATCATCAGTGGCATGGGTAAGCAAATCTGCAATATGTTTCCTGAGAGCTTTAATACGGCCCTGAGATTGTCGTCGTCTATCCTCCTGCCATGCATCAAGTGTACATCCAACCTGTTCAATTTTAGAAAGGGTAGATCCGTTAGGACCTACCCATCCACGAAGAACTTGCTCACGGCAAGCCTCTTCCAATTCCCAACAAGCATCAAACTTGAAATAATCACTACTATGGTAATTCTCAAGATAATGTGTATTCGGATCAGGGTCAAAAATTAAAAAGCAGTGATCAGAGGCATCCGTGAACTTAGTAATAACCCGATAATTCCCAAATTGTTCTAGCCATGAAGAGGATGCAACAAAACGGTCGATTTTCTCACACATAACCGGTGCACTTGTTTTATGCTAAGTGAACCAACCCCGTGCTGGTGGTATATCAAATAAGTTAGAAGCATCAAGAACGTCCCTAAATTGCTGAATTTCACCCCGATGACGTCTTCTACCACCTTGCTTCTCATTTTCAAAGAGGATCTCATTGAAGTCCTGTATAACTAATGTTTTGATATAATAATTGAAAAATGTTTTGGACTAATTTAAAAAGAATTCAAAACTATTTCCAAAGTCCAAATAACTTGAAACTATGTTTAGGGATGTTTTCAAAAAGGTTTTACATGTTTTCAAAGCCAAACTTTACAAAACCTTACAGGCGTTTCGAAACACCTTAGGGCGTTTCGATACGGGGGATTCCAGTAGCAAAAATGTTTCGATACTCATATCGAAACGGGCCTTCCCTAGATGTGAATTTTGCCAGCGTTTCGAAACGGGCTATGCCGTTTCAATACGCCTACGTGGCATCGACCACAATGGTCATAAACTTCAACGGCTATTTTCCAACTAACTTTTAAATGTAGAGCGTTTCGATACGGTGACTAGCGTTTCGATACGAGCATTTTGATACGGCCAAGGGTGTTCCGAAACAGGTGCTCATCAGACTTCAACGGCTCTTTCTACTTAAAGGGCTTTTCGAAACGGTCACGAGTGTTTCGAAACGGTGAGCAGCAAAACTACATTTATGGGCGGAAATAAAGTCCCCAACGGCTCCAAATCATCCCCAACGGCTAGTAACGGCTATAAACTCATCAAGGAGTATAAAAGAGACCTCCAAGCATCAAGATATGGTTAATGCTCGTATTGTCAATCAACAAATGATCAAACATTGTCTTAGTGCTTAAATTGTCAATTCTTGTATAGACAAACACTAGTGAGCCAAAATTGTCAAATTTGCTCAAGTGTTTTAGGTTTTGGGTGAGTGCTTTTATTGTGCAAACAAACACCTATTAGAGGGATTTGTGTTTGCTTTTCTTATCTCTTTGTAAAAGAGGGTTTGATCAAGGCTTTGGGTAGAAAGCTTGATCGGTGTATAAGGGTTTCCTTCTAAGCCTAGAAAAGGGGACGAATCAATAGTGGATTGATTGGAAATCCTTAGTGGGAAGCTAAGGTAGTGGATGTAGACCTTGGTTAGAAGGTTGAACCACTCTAAAATCATTGTGTTATCTTTGTTTTAGCTTCCACACCACATCCACCCAAAAATCTACCTCCCCACCACTTGGTGAGCAACATCGGTTGAACGAATCGAGCATCATCAAAACTCAACAAGTCCCCTCCAAGAAGCCAAGGCATATTCGAGGATGCGTGTAAGCGTGATATAAGATTTCATGTTTGTGATTTATTGGAGAAAGTACCATGAAATCCGGAGAATCGAAATGAAAAACCATTACAAGTGACGGATACATCAATATGAAGCTTCGAGTAACTAGAAAGCACACACTGAATATTATTATTCCATAATAAGGTTAACCCGGAACAAGATTGACCAACATCAACTGAAAGAAAACCAACTAGTCCTAATACCCGTTTAACATGATCAACACATGATTTTTTCATACGAGTTTCACATAAAAAGATAAGATCGGGAGCTTGAGTAACCCTCAAGCGCTCGAATTGTCGAAGGGTTCCCAAGCCCTTGACAATTCCAAACCAAAGCCTTCAATGTGCTGGGTGGGGCTGTTCCACAGCCACAGCCGAATCAGTAGTAGAAGTAGTAATGTCTGAAGTCAAAATCACCAAATTCGCACCCGAACGGGAACACTTTGTATGTGACGATGGACAGTGCTTCGATTGATCCTTACGCTTGTGCTTGCGGCTCAGATTATCCCGGTCACGAACACCACTATGGTCTTCATCGTCGGCTTCCATCTCGGCCACCACGGTTGGGTTCGACTCCATGCGTCCCGAGAGAGATTTGCATCGGTAAGTACCTGGTGTGCGATGGCCAGCACCATCGGGTCCAAAACTACCCTGCACGATCTTGAAGCTAGCCTCCTTCTCGGGCACCAAAGCATCGGAGGAACCCTTCTTGCTGCTCCCATCCCGATTGCGCATGATCTGCCCAATCGGGACATTATCCTCGGCTATGGACTTGGTGGCATCCTTGTCAAGGCTTTTCGATGAGCCTACCTTCGCCTTCCCTTGATCACTACGGTCTATGGGGCTTTTAGGTTTGGTCTTTGCAGCCCCCTCATCCGCACGCAAGTCAAGCTGTCGAGCAGCTTTGAGGCGAGCTGCATCATACGGAATCTCCTTGGCCATTGTCGGCTGGCCTACAAGTGCAATTGGCTCGGATGTGAGCCTCATGCCATCAACCACTTTCTCGATCGGCTCGGTCACAATAGGGGGAGCCAAAGTATCCTCCCCGGTCTCTTGAACAACATCATTTGAGAGCAACTCGGAAATCATAGCAGCATTTTTTCATCGGATCATTACCTAAGACGGGTGTATCAACATCAAGGGCGTCAATGTCACCCACGGTAAGCCCCTCCCCTTCTATCACGGGCGGTAAATCAGCATCCACCACCCCTTGCACGGGAAATGAAGGAGCCACCGTGCTAAAGGATGGTGCATCGGAAGGTGCCGACAATGTTGGAGTAATAGGACCTTGAGGTTGCACCTCAAGCTCTCAGACAGCAACAATGCCCCTTCAGGCACGTTGTTGGGGCATCTTAGTCTCAATGGGAACACGTAGCCATGGCTCATACGGAAGAGCCTCGTCTTTTGGAACATCTTTAGGGCATAGCTCCACCTCGTGTCCAAGGACACCACAAAAGAAACAGAATTTGTTGAGTTTCTCGTATTGGATCGGGCACACACGAGGACCATCATCTCCGTTAGGCAACAACATCATCCGTAAGAGAGGATTAGTGATGTTAAGCTCCACCTTCACTCGGAAATACTCCCCCAAGTTGCCATTAATTTGGTGGCAATCCACATAATCAAGGTCACCAAAACATTCACCAATTTTGCGAGCCGTGGACATTGTCATCTTGTCTAAGGGCAAGCCATAAACACGAACCCACCAAGTCATGGTGTCAAACCGGTACTCATCAAGAGACATTGCTGGCCAGAAAAAAGTCATGGCTATGGGTTCACCGTCGAACAACCATGGGCCACGCTTAAGAAGACTTCGAAGGTTCAACTTGGTAGGAACTTTGAAGAGAAAAATTCTCGGCTTAAGGGCCATGATCTCAACATTCTCGTCTACCATTATGTTAGAAAACACACCAATGAAGGTATTATCGTTAATCAAACGAGGTGTAATAACCTTACCCACCAACCCAAATTTCACATCTGCTGCCATGGATATTTCATCGAATGGGGCATTGTCGAGAAGGGTAGCTTTCTCTTTGTCTGTGAAGCTTAAGTTGGCCATCAAAGCTTGCAAGTTTGCAACCATCGAATAGGAGATAATATCACAAGTTTGGAGAGAAAAAACAGTGTAATAAAAGGGAGAAAAAGAACATGCTCCTTTGTTTATATAGCCAAATGAAACCGGCCAAGTGGTTACTCTTGTGTGAGTTAGTGGAAACTGCCCACTACCATGAATGTGAATATCATGCCGGTTATTCACAAACTGATCATGTGATAAGGCGGTTTGATAAGCAAAATTGCTTATCACAAATAATAACCCACGGCTGAATGAAGAGTGAAAACACAGAATCAGAAAACCGTATATCCAATGGTGTATAGTAGCCTCTTGCAACTTATTCATCAAATCTAACGGCTGTTGACAGCCCATGACACGGATCAATACATAAGACCCGAGATCAAAACCAAGCAAAGCCAACGACCATACTTGTACAAGCCATTGTATCACTAGGAAAGTCCCGTGACCGACACCAAGGAAAGCCATCCTTGTACCCGTATAAATTTCCCATGTTGAGCACCAGGACATGGGATCAAATCCAACCAAGACCAAGGTGGTATTAAAGAAGGTAGCCTTGATCAAACGGACCATAGTGTTGTTGCATCGCACATCGACATCCAACGGATGATATGTTGGACTTCGAGCATCCATGCAGTGGGATCCAGGATCGAAACTCACTAGATCCATATTTTCCTTCTCCTGGTTGAGCCAAACTATGTTGTTGTCATCTCGGTTCAACCATGTACAAGCCACCCACGCACCCATAGGTGCATAAGGGTCCATGTTGTAACCGTTCACCCTTGAGTAACCGTTGAACCATAACATCCAATGGTTTTCCAGCAACCCTCGATCGAGATGTCGATCCAACGATGGAAAAACAAAAACAACACCAAATTTCATAAGAATCCAACTGAAATGAATCAAATCCATAATGAATAATCTGGAAAAATAATCTGAATCATAAACAATCTCATTGTTCATCAAAGAACAGTCCACAATTGTTTTAGATTTTATATAATATTTTCCAATAAGACGTGAACGTTGCATCACGAAGCATGTATTAAAAATCTGGAATTTACTGTAGGAAATCTCATGAATCATCCTTAATTCGTCCTTAATTTCCATTAGTAAAATATTCAGAATTTTAATGAGACGTGTTTGTTGCCACACGAAGCATGAAGAACTTGAAGAATGTAACCGCCACTTAACTTCCAAAAACCGCCATCCATGATCATAGATAGAATTTCCATCACCAAAGTGTTGGATTTTTCTAGAATTAACATGTTGAGCATGTAAATCTACTTGAAACCATGCAAGAATATGATAAACGAAGCATGAAATCTGCAAAATTTGCTCCCTTGCGAAGAACATAACCACCTCCATATAGCGGTTACCAAAGTAACTTCCACCGAAACTTGAATATAATGAAGATTCAGAATCGGAAACCTGTAAATTCATTACCGTTGTTGCAAATCCATCATCTTCCATGCATAGAATTATAAAATCCAGTCCATAGAAGATTAAAATCCCAGAAACTTCAAAATCATAAGTCTTGAAAAAACCGTCACGATCAAGAATCTTGAATGTAATTGCCCATTGTTGTTGAAATCCATTGCACACATCTCGCCATTGAGTTGTACAATTTCTATTGTGAAGAAAATCTAAACCAACATCAAAATTATCCGTAAAAATTGAAAAGTCTTGATGAAACGGAAAAGAAAATTTTAGAAAAAATTTCAGAGAAAACTTAGCCATCCCTCAGTAGACATTGACATGTCTGAAATACTTCCATCATACATGATTTCACAGACAGGGGGAAAATAAAACTTCTGAGCTTAATGAATCACAAAACCGAAGGGTGGAAGGAGCAAACAAAATCTGTCCTAGACAAGGTTTGCAAATGTACATTCTCTGCCACTTATAAACCAAACTACGAAACTCGAGAAATTCGTTTCGAAACCAAATATCGAACACCTTACGTTCTGGGATATACAACAATAGCTTAGTGTGTCCTAAAAGTCCACTCCGCGTTACAGTATGGATTTGTGCCTGAGCTAAAAACAATTATGAATGAACAAAACATAACTGCAATTATGAAGTTGTTTCAGCTTAATTAAAGGTCTAGGATTCAAGTCTTTTGAAAATACAACAATATTAAATACTTTCATCACATTACTTAACAAAATTCCTAAAATTAGGGACTGAGATGAGAGAAAAATAAGTCTATTGTCTAAGGCTGTAAATGAAACGAGACTGATAGCGAGCTACTCGAGACTGATTCAGTCAAAGCTCGACTCAAGCTCGAGTTCTTAATGAGCCAAGCTGTGCTACTAGATATCCGACTCGAAAAACTCGCGAGTTATTCGAAAATACAATATACTTATTTTTTTATTTTTTAAAAATTAAAATCTAAATTCCTAAATCTAAACCCCTAAAACATAAATGGTCCTAAACCCTAAAATCTAAATATTAAATTCTAAACCATAAACTCTAAAATTAACAAGCTTGACTTTACACAACTTGTGTATCAAAGTTTTTTCCCATCATAGAGCTTTAAATAAAACGCGACAGGTCACGAGCTACTCGAGTCCGACACAGTCAATGATTGGTCAACACTTGACTTGATTGAGCTCAAATCAAACTCAAACTCGACTCGAATTCTTAACGAGCCGAGTTCAACTTAGACTTCTCAGACTCATTAAAAATTATTTGAGCTCGAACTTAAAATCTTAACTAACTTAGTCGAGCTCAGCACTACTCGAGATCAACCCGACTCTTTACACCCATATGCCTATCAATGATGAATTTTGCCTTTTAATACCATTTTAGGACAAAACAGACAAACACGCCTGTCAGAAACTGATAAGTGACAGCTGAGGTAGAGGAATATGTCTGTCTTCTGACTGAATTTCTTTTTTCCCATTAATATATTAATATAAAAAGGATGACAATTTGACTGAGGTGGGTCCTACGTTTTCGCACGTGCCGACGTACGAATTTGACTTAATGATAAAAGCCTCATTATTAGATGTACACGTGCTTTCTCGAAATGGTATCAAAGCTTTTGAAAAGTGGGGTCCACCACTGTTCGTAAAACCTGGAAAAGTAGCCAATCCATAGCCTTCACCTAATAAAAAACTGAAAAGCCGGTCAAAACATTTAGACCCACTATTTTACTAATAGGCATAATGACATTTTCAGCCCTCAAACGTTTTTGAAAAACTCATGTAAGTCCTTTAAATTTTTTTTTGTCTCTTTTAGCCTCAAACTTCTAACTTTTTTTCAAATTGAACCAAATGGAAAAAGTAACAAATTTTAACAATTTTTATACAGGGGTGGGTCGAAGATATAAGGAATTACGTGTAATTTATTGAAAACGGAGTCCTCAATTTAAAAAATAATAAATATTTGTTGACTTGTTTTTTTGTGTAGTATACTGAATTTTGAGTTAGAATTGTACGTTTCTTCACAACAATTATAATGATAATGATGATGGGGAAAATACCAATTCAAATTATCTACAATCAAAACAATGTTACGGCATGGATCAAATTTATAAATTCCCCCTTTTCAACTATTAAATAATAGTGAAGGTCTTAAAATCTATGAAGTGCAACAGTCTTTTGTTTTTTCTATGTGCATTATCGATAGTTTATAATTAATCTTTTGCTTTTTTACTTGCAAACATTAAACTCAATTGATTTTGTGCTCGTTTTTCTTAAGAATTTTATATGCCTACTTTTATTGCACATGTCCAGAACAACTCTTGTTAATATATATATATATATATATCACATTTTATAAATATAATACTTTTTTTGTTTAACCACCGATATCCAACTCATTAGCTAGCTAATTTGGATCGGGTACTGCAGATACCTATTATGGGTTCGAAGCTCCCTACCTAAATGCTACATTCACAACGCCAAAATTCGAACACTTGACCTTGCTTAAGGGGTCTAGTGCCTTATCTCACTAGACCAAATAGACTTTAGTACACATCTAATAGTTTTTAATAATATATATATTATAATTATATTTTTATTTTTTTACACAAATGATAAAAAAATAATTGGCATGAACATTAGTAAAATGATAAAAAAAATTACATCTATTTAATGATTTCATTAGCTTTTGCATCAATTGTTTGGCTTAGCTATAAAGTAAGTGCTCAAATTATGTCTCTTTTTTGCAATATGTGTTTAAAATATTTTTTGACTGAAATAAGTGCCTAAAATTTATTTTTGGTTTGTTTTATTTTCAGCCAAAAAAACTTTATGCATCTATTGCAAAAATAAAATATAATTTAAACACTTATTTATAGCTAAGCCTAAGTGTTTCAATTTGACAATAAAAATTCAAGAGTCAAAAAGAGATAGAAAGGTTATGGGGCTAAATTTGGAAAGTTTGAGTGTCAAAAATATAATAAAACCTTATTAATATATATTTTATGTATTGGATGTGTTCACAAATAAAAAAACCTCATTAAATATACGTTCAAAACGGGTAATATCATAGTCGAAACATATACCATAAGACATAATGAACATGTATATTATTAAAAAAATAGACGTTAAAAAATCTAAACTAAAACTCCACACGTAATATTTACACATAATGAAACTAAAATCTAGATGTTCAAAATTCTAAAACTTGACCTTACCAACACAATCAAAGCCTCATTAACAATATAGTTTATCAATTTTATATATTTTAATAAATAAATGGTTTCTTTTTTTTAAAGATAAAATAGAGCCTCGTTAAAAACCCCTTCCTATTGAAGGGGAAAAGAGAAAATAAATGGTTTTGATTAACTTAACATTATTAGTTTGTATCAATATTAAAAAATAATTAGTATTTATAAATTCGAAACAAATCATTTAACATAAAAAACTTAATGCATTCGAGCAAGCACATTTTGCCAAACTGCTCATCTTTTTTCTCTCATATCCTATTAGGTCATGGGTTCTAGACCCACTAAAATTACCTCATTCCTTCCCTCAAGTCACTCTTCCCCTCATTTCTAGGTAAGATTGGGATTTTGTTAAAAAAACTTAATACATTCAAATGTTATTTAAATAAATGCAAACTTTCATTCGAAAACCCAAATTTAAAACTATTTTGATCTATGAAATTATATTAACAATGTCAAAAAAGTATTTGAATTCGAGATCCACTAATTGGCTTGGTCTAGTGGCAAAAGATGTTCACGTTACCTCATTTTGTATGAGTTTGGATCCTAACATTTACATTAAGGATGTAATACCTCTCTATTTAATAAAAAAAGTATTTGAATCCAATATTTGTTTATTGGTCCCTAAATCATCAATTTAATCATTTTAAACCTTAAACATTTATTACATTTTTTCGACCCTTGAACTTTCATTGTTTTTGTCAAATTGATCCGAATGTGATGAAACAATAACACCTTTAAGCTAAGATCAATTATCTTGTCCTTTCATGCCATGCCAAGAAATTTTTTTGAAAAAATAACTAATTTGGTCTTACTTATATATTGATATAAACTTTTCTTTTTATAAAATTTAATTAATTTTTTATAACGTGATAGAAAAAGAATAAAATAATTGATGTGAACATTTCATAAGGACAAATTAAAAATATTTTTCTGTATTTTTAGGTCAGTTTGACAATATAAAATTAAAGACTAAATTAATTAATTTAAGAGTTCAACAAGATTATTCTACTTTAAATTGATAATTAAATTCAGTATTATGTTTCGGTTTTAGACATTACGTCTAGAATTCAATCTCATTTATAGAACCTCCTCTTTAGATATATTTGAGACATTTTAAAATATTGAATTTTTATTACTTCAAAACATATAAATATAAATATAAAATTAAAATTTAAAAATATTTATATTTATGCTGATTAAAATATCCAAATATATTTTGCTATACCTATATTTTAGGTAAACTTACACCTAAAAGCCTCTCCATACGTATATTAGTTTGTATCAATATTAAAAAAAACAATTAGTATTTATAAATTTTAATCAAATCATTTAACTTCAAAAACTTAATGCATTCGAGCAAGCATATTTGGCCGGTTAGCCAAGCTGCTCATCATTTTTTCCTTCGAGATCCACTAATTGGCTTGGTCTATGACAAATGATGTTCATGTTACCTATTTTGTATGAGTTTGAATCCTGACATTTACCTTAATGATGTAATACTTCTCTATTTAATAAAAAAATATTTGAATCCAATATTTTGTTTATTGGTCCCTAAATTATCATTTTAATCATTTTAATCCTTAAACATTTATTACATTCTTTTCGACCCTTGAACTTTCATTGTTTTTGTCAAATTGATCCGAATGTGATGAAACAATAACAACACCTTTAAGCTAATATCAATTATCTTGTCCTTTCATGCCATGGCAAGAAATTTTTTGAAAAAATAACTAATTTGGTCTTACTTATATATTGATATAAACTTTTATTTTTATAAAATTTAATTAATTTTTTATAACGTGATAGAAAAAGAATAAAATAATTGACGCGAACATTTCATAAGGACAAATTAAAAATACTTTTCTGTATTTTTAGGTCAGTTTGACAAAATAAAATTAAAGACTAAATTAATTAATTTTTTTTTTGATAATACAGCAGGATTTTAGCTAAAAAAGGCTAACTACAGCCATCTTCAAGCACCCTTGCGTGCACCTCCGCTGGTGGATCCGGCAACCACACATTGCCCCGGCGCTCACCATTACACCATCGCGCAAGAAAATTCGCCACCTTGTTTCTGTCACGTCCAATATGTTGGATTTTCACTTCTCAATCCTGGCACAACAAACCAAAGATTAGATCCACGAGCGCATCACCGCTCAACGCCGTCGACTCACCCTTGAGAATTCGCGTAACTTCCAAGTTATCTGACTCAAGCCATACCTTCCGAAACCCCAATCTCCAAGCATGAAGGAGGGTATCATACACCGCCCACAATTCCGACATCAACACCGAACAACTACCTATCGCACGAGCAAAGCCGAATAGCCACACACCAGCACTGTCGCAGAGAACACCTCCAATCGCAGCAGTCTGTTGCTGACCCTGCACCGATCCGTCTGCGTTCGCCTTCACCCAGCCCGCAGGCAGCCGCTGCCAACGATCCCTCTCCCCTCCGTTGCGCCTGCAGCCTCCAACACTAGCAGGCACACTATCAAACTCCAGCGCGAGTTGCCGGCACCTTGAATACATATCCCCTACCTCCACATAATCCGCATTCAAAAGCTTACTGCACCGGTGCTTCCACAGCAGCCAACACCCGACGGCAAAGCAAGTCACCCACGAGGAACCATCACTCGGCATGCTCCCTTTGATCCGAAGGTTAAGTTCCAGCCAGCCATTCCACTCAACTGTCTCAAACGCCCCCAACCTTCCCGGCGGCACAAGCTTCGACCAAAGATCTCGTGCAGGAGGACACCTACGCAAGACGTGATCAATATCTTCGTAACCTTGTCGGCAGAGCTGGCACATCCCGTTCGACGTGAGGTGACGGCGCATCCGTTCAACATTGGTAAGCAGACTGCCCCGCATTGCTAACCACAGGAAAACACGAATCCGTTGCGGCAACTTTAAACCCCACAACAACCGCCAACATGGAGATGCACTCCCCGCCATATCCCCTTCAAGCCTCATGTACGCGGAACGTACCGTGAACATCTTGTTCTCCTCCCAACGATAGCACGGTTGGTCAACTCCATACCAAGGACGTGGAGGTGGAATAGCCGACACTTTGTTCAAAACCTCCTTCGGCAGCAAGCATTCAAGACGCCTCCAATCCCATTCCCCAAATTCATCCACCATACAAGCCACCGACATAGGGTCAGGCATAGCCGAAAGATTGCAACGGGACCACAAAGGACCCTCCATGTCTACCCAAATGTCATACCAAAAATCAGTCCGCTCACCATTCCGTATATTCCAACGCACACTCTCACGAATATCCTCCCACACTCCACTGAGACCTTGCCACAATCGCGAACAATTACCCCGCTTAATACATAGCGGCACCACCTCATGCCAACCGTACTTCTCCTTAACCACACGAACCCAAAGCTTGTTCGGTTTAGTCAAAATCTCAAAACCCACATTCATTAGAAAAGCACTATTTTGAGACTCCAAATTCTTCAAACCCATCCCGCCACTAGACAATGGCTTTTGCATAGACTCCCAATTGATAAGAGATATGCTTCAACGATCACCACTTCCTCCCCACAAAAATCGCCTAATAATTTTCTCCATCTCTCTATATAAGCCTTTCGGTAGCACCGCCGTTTGCATAACATATGATGGAATCGCTTGCAAGACCGCCTTTGCAAGTGTAATCCGCCCAGCTAATGAAAGCGATTTCGCCGCCCAACCGGACAAGCGTGTCGCCATCTTGTCAAGAAGATACGCATATGTGGCTTTCGTTACTCTTTTATGTAGTAACGGAACTCCCAAATATCTCCCAAGGTCCTCAACTACTTCAAAACCTAGCCGTTGCTCCACCAAGCCTCGAATCTGATCAGAACAATTTTTAGAAAAATAGACTTGTGTCTTTGCAATACTTACCCGGTGTCCTGAACATAAGCAAAACTCCTCCATCACCTCGTGGATCACATCCATTTGCCCCGCATCTGCCTCAGCAAAAAGCACCAAGTCATCCGCAAAGAATAAGTGCGAAAGCCCTGGACCATTCCTCGATAGTCTAATCGGTTTCCATATACCCTCTTCCACTTTCGCATTGATACTATGAGCCAAACGCTCCATACAAAGAACGAAAATATACGGCGACAAGGGGTCCCCTTGACGGATTCCACGTGACAGTCGAAAAGGCTCCGTGATATCCCCGTTCCATAACAATTGAGTTGAGACCGAGCTCACACATTGCATAATTAACCCAATCAACTTGCCCGGAATACCAATTTCGCGCAAAGTGTCCTCAATAAAGTGCCACTCTAAGCGATCATACGCTTTTTCCAAGTCCACTTTAATTGCCATAAAGCCTTTCCTCCCCGCCTTATTACTCATGGTGTGTATAATCTCTTGCGCTAATATAACGTTATCAGAAATATTACGCCCTGGAACAAAACTCACATGGTTCTCCGATATCCACTTCGGTAAAAAAGGCTTCAACCGATTGACTATTGTTTTGGTTATAACCTTGTACAGCATTGTGCAGAGGCTGATAGGTCGAAACTGGCTAATTAACTCAGGCACATCAATCTTTGGAATTAGCACTAGCAGAGTTTGATTGATTCGGCTATCTAAAGAACCACCATCAAAGAACTCCTTAACAAAATTAAAGACCGAGTCACCAACCACATCCCATTTCTTCTGATAAAAATCCGCGTGAATACCATCAACCCCCGGTGCTTTTAAAGGGTCCATTTCAAACACCACCTTTCGAACATCCTCTTTGGAAACATCCGCGCACAAGGAACTCATCTCTGATTCACTAAACCGAAAGAATTTCCCAGATAGTAAACTTACAGTACAATCGTGTATCCCACCCGTAAAGAGCTGCCGGAAGTAGTCCATCGCGTGCGACTTCAACTCCTGATGATCATAGCTCCATCGATTGGCGTCTACCTTCAGCGCTTTAATAGTATTTCGCCGGCGGCGCTGGATTGTACTAACATGGAAAAACCGTGTGTTACGGTCACCTTTAGCAATCCAAGCATTACGCGACTTCTGATGCCACAAACTCTCTTCCTCCTTTAAAACCTGCGCAAGCTCCAACTTCAGATCCCTTTCCAATTCTATCAGAAAATTTGAGTCTTGCTTGGAACGTGCCACTTCAATACCTTTTATACGCGCTAGGAGTAGAGTTTTCCTACGCCCAATATGCCCAAAAACTTCTTTATTCCATTCCTTCCCCCTTGTCTGAAAATCCAACACGTTGTCAAATATGCAACGCCCCTCCTTTCATACATCCACGACCAACCGATGGAAATCCGGATGTTCCGTCCAAGCCGTGAGGTATCGAAAAGGTCGCGTCATCCTATCCATCCCACCATCACCCACTTGTAATAAAACCGGGCTATGATCTGACTCAAGACGTGGTAAATGGAAAACCTCGGACACCGGAAACACACCAAACCAAGTCTCATTACACAAACACCTATCAAGACGTTGCTTCAAATCGCCACGCTCCCAAGTAAAAGCAGGGCCATGATACCCCATATCCACTAACCCAGTATCAAAGATAAAATTCGTAAACCGCGAACAAACTCCCTGGCGACTCACGGATCCACCCTCCCTTTCCAACGGACTCGCAATAGCGTTAAAATCACCTCCCAAGACCCAGGCCAACCCTTGCGCAGGCTCTAGAGCCTGTAACTGCTCCCACAACTGATTCCGAACACCCTTATTCGGACATGCATATACAAATGAAATGAAGAAAGCTTGCCTCTGACTCACATCAACACACCAACCATGAACAAATTGCGACGAAACTGCCACAATATCTAACCGCACGGAAGGTCGCCACATAACCCAAATACCACCTGAAAAGCCAGTAGCCTCCACCCGATACGAAAACTCAAACCCAGAACGACGAATAAAATCATCCGCCTTCCATCCACTAATCCTAGGCTCAAACAACGCCACAATATCCGGCTTCTTCTCATGTAACATAAAACGAAAATAACGAAAGAAATCAGAGCTTAGAGCCCCTTGCACATTCCAGAAAATAACTTTAACCATAATAACTGATATTAAAGAGACATTCGAACCTAAGACGACATATCCGTCACCTCCACGTTCTCAAACACCTGGTTCGATTGCCACGAGACCGACTCTCTCCCTGCCACCGACGCATCCCCAACTAAATTGTTACCGTCAGCAACCTCCTTGGCAACAACATTTAGTTCCGACATCATACTATTAATCCATTCTGATAGCACAGGTTTCGAAGGACCCCGCTCATCCCGTTTCTTTGGTTTAGTCCCCTTCGCTCCCGCACTTTTAGCAGCAAGTGGATTTTTGGCCCCGCTCTTAACCCCAGATTTCCGAGGCACCCCTTTCGAGCCACGTCCATTCACATCGCGCAGCACTCCGCGCTCCTCCTTGTCCACCATACGCACCACCTTATGGTTACTCGCATCCAACGTCGATGGAGCCACCACTACCTCATCTTTAGAAGCAACATCATCCACCCTAGACCCAACGTCCGCCTCCCTATCATCGGATGTCACCACACCTGCCAAACCATCTCCCGTCGGCTTAACCGATTCCACCCTCTTATCCGATGGCCCAGCACCATCCATGAACAACACCTCTTGCGTCGGAACCTCCACATCGATCACCATGGCATGCTTACCCTTACCCTGAGTCGGGCGAGCCGGCGCTCCCACACTACCCCTTACAGCCACACCCTCCAACTTTTCCCCTCCATCGGTTCCTAACACACCAAATCTAGAACTCGATGCCTCTTTACGAGTTTGCTGCCCTCTTTCCCTCACGTCTGGCTGCTTCCCCGCCTTAACCGGCCGACGCCGTCTATTCATTACTTGCATCCAAGGCCCGTACAAGTCTTTCTCCAGTTGGACCTCCCCGACATTCTCCGGTCTAGTCATCGAGTCCGCACCCTCCAAAGTATGGTCTTTACCACACATTTTTTGTTGATGGCCATACTTTCCACATGCAAAACAAATCATCGGGAGTCCCTCATACTCAATATCCTGTCGGAATCCATCTATCATAACTCCCGACGGAAGAGGCTTCCCCAAATCCACCACCACTGCGAACCTAGCAAAACGGCCCCGCTTCCCTTCCAAAGTATTATAATCAATCCGAACGACCTTACCAATAACATTCGTGATAGCCCGAAACATACTCTTGGTGTAGTAACGGTAAGGAAGACCCGGAAGTCGCGCCCATACTACAATTTGCTTCGGATAATCCTCCACTGTAGTAAACGAGCGAGACCAAGGCTGCACCGTCAGATAACATCCATAAATCACCCATGGACCTCCGGAAAGGACCCTAGCATAATCAGACTCAAGCTCAAACCTTGCCAGAAAGTACTCATTATCCAAATCCACTAACTCCATTTTCCCTACCGGCACCCACAAGGCCCTCACTCTATTCAATAGCGCACGATAGCCAATAGGCTTACCTAACAAGCGAACAATCACCGAGCAAGCCAGTATCGCATCGATGGACTCATGCACACGTTCAGAAAAGTCAATCTTGGGCAACACCCCTTCGAGATCAAACGTCACATCCTCCTTCAAGAGATCCACGTCCAATTCCTCCATCACCTCTCGACCGACGTCTTTCCCAGCCACCATATCCCGAAAAGAGGGTTTACCACTCTCCACCACCGGCAGCTGGTCCCCCACCGGTTGCACAGACCCCATCAACGTTCCAGCAACGGCTTCCTGCATACAGACATCTCTCATCGGGGTACCCTCGTCCCGCACCTCTTCGACAGCGCTCCTTCCTTTCTTTGCGCCCCGCTCCAACTCTTCTCCCAACGGCGCACCAGCACGTTCCTATAACGCCCCGGTTTTGGGCTTAGAAGTTTTGGGCGTTGACCGGTTTGGTCAAAGTGCTGTTCGAATCTAAAGAGGTGAAATTAGGATAGCCTAGTTCGGGTTGCATTAAAAATATGGAAAAATGTTCTAAAATCATATTTTAATATAATTAAGTGAACTGTGAAATCAATTTTACAAAATGAGTTTTGGAAGGGTGACATTTTGGCTAGTGACCAAAATGTAATTTTTGAAAGTTTTGTGACTGTTTTAAAAAGGGTTGAAACTTTGAATCTTTAAGGAGCTATTATTCCAAAAGGAGTTTCTCCAGATTTTTCTAAGATATTTTAAGGTTTAATTCTGATTTTAAAACATAAGAAAAGAGGAGGGAAAATCATTTTTGGCTATTTTGTAACTAACTTCCAATTTTCTTTTCTCTCATTTTCTCTCAACCCAAACACTTTCTCTCCAGAGAATTTCTTCTGATTTTGTCACCTAAATCTCTCCTTTCAACTCTCTTTTGATTCCTAATCATCATATCTACAAAACCTCACCATTTGCTACTTGATTCATCAAGGTTTTGGTTCTAAAAAGAGGAGAAACTCAAGTTTGGAGGTAAGAACGTCCTTCTCCTCTAAACTATCAGTTCTTTACTGAAATTCCTAAGTTCTCAATCCTTAATTGATGTTTTATAAATGGCTTTTGAGTTGTAAAATGGATCTTGGCTTAAAATGCAAGATTTGGTGATTTTTGGTGGATTTTCGTTAGATCTGTTAAATCAGTGATTTGAGATGTGTTTTTGATGATTAATGAACATTAAATTGATAAGGAATTGAGTTTTGATTAATGCAATCCCGGATAGGTTGAATTTCCTAAGTTTAGCTTGTGATTCTAGGTTGTTTTTGGTGTGATCTTGTGGATCTGATGTTGCTGGAGGTATAAGGCTGTTGTTAGGCTCTTTTTAGATGTTATTTGATGTTAAAGGATGTTTAGTTTTGATGGCTTATGGCTGGGCTTTGTTGAGAAGTGGTTTGGAGGCATTTTCGGTTGTGTTTGGTGGCCGAAAATGGTGTGTGGATGAGAGCAGCGAGTTTAGGTGCTTTCATTAAAGCTATTAATGCATGATGATGCATTAATCCTCTGCTTTGATGTGTTTAAAACAGGGGAGTCATCTTTGGATCCAAGAGTTGGTGATCCGGAAGCTTGAATTGGTGTTTCGGCAAGAGGCGAGGTGGAATTGGTGAGTGAAAATGGGTTTTCAGCTTTGAAACCAATGTCTTGGGAGCTTAGTATAAGTCTAAACAACTTTGCTAAGCTCAAGTGTAAGTTTTCGGAAATACTCTCTAGTGGTGGCCATGGTTTGATTGTTGTGCAAATGTGGTTTATTGCATGTTTTAAATTCTGTTTTGAAAGCATGATTTAGCATGGTTATTGCTGATTTTGTAAGCCATATGTTGAAGGAAGCTCAAGATAAGAGTTCCTTGTTTTTGAGCATGGTTAAAATGTGGTTTGATGCTTATAAATGCATGATGAATATGGCTTGGTTTAAATGCTTTAAAACAGTGGATTATTTGATGATAATGATGTATATTGGCAAGTGATGTTTTGAAAAGGTTAAGGTCACTAAGGTGGTTAAAAGTCCTTGAGTGAGCCTTGTTACTTAAGAACATCAAGGTGGTTAAAAGTCCTTGGATGGTTCTTGTTAAGGACACAAAGGTGGTTAAAATTCCTTGTGTGGTCCTTGCCATGGTGTTTAAAAGTCCATGGGCCAAGGTGTTTAAAAGTCCTTGGAAAGAACACGAAGGTGGTTAAAAGTCCTTGCGTGGTTCTTGTACATTATAAGATCACAATGGTGTTTAAAAGTCCATGTGTGAGTCTTATGTTGATCTTGTTTTCAAAAGATGAAACTTATCACTTGTGGCCAATATGACATGTAATGATATGGAAGCATGAATTGCTTGTTTAAGTTGCTTTGAGCATGAGTAAATGATGATTAGAAGTATGATTTATAAAGTGTTTTATAAATGCATTATTGGATGGTTTTAATGAGCATTCCTCACTAAGCTTTTGCTTACGCTCTCTTTCGTTTTCTTAAACCAATAATGCAGATCATTAAGGTACCTAAGGGCAGCAAGGAAGGCAAGCAATCAAGTGGAAGTTGAGCTCAATGTATGGAAAGGTTTTCTTGTACTTCTTTAGCTTTTGGGCATTTGGCAATGGGGGACCAATGTGAATGTTTTGGGAGGAGTTTTGCACTCCCTAAGTATGTTGAATATTGTTGAGTTGCTGGTTTTTGTATTTGGTCATTATATGCTTGGTTTGGAAGTTTTATGCTTAAGTGGCTTGCTTGTGTAGGAAGCATGCTTTAGAATTGGGGCTTTTCACATATGTTGCTATTTTGATAAATGGTTGATACAAATATGTCCCTTGTACGTTGTTTAACTTGCTGGTAAAGTTTGGTAGCATTTGGAGCATGTTTGGATGTTCGATTGCATGTTTAAGCAAGCAAATTTCTGCATTCTGTGCAGGGTGTTTCGGAACAGTGCCTACCGTTTCGGAACGGGTGCCTTGAACCAACCCAGGCGTCCGAAACGGGGGACACCGTTCCGAAACGAAAAGGCTACTGCCAGCCCTCGTTTCGGTACGCGTTGCGGAACGGCCCCGCGTTTTGAAACGGGCTCTCCCTGTTTCGGAACACGTGACCGTTGGGGGCTGACATTGGCGGTTAAATGTTTTGGAATGTTTACATTTTAGTCCTGAATCTTGTTTGTGCAATTGTATGAGTTTGGGATGTCCGTTTGAGCTGAAATTTGACAGTGAAGCATGAAACCTGATTAATTTCAAGATGGTAACTCTAATTTGGATTAAGTCCTCATAATTTACAGAATTTACTTTTTGGTCCCTAAAGTTGTAAATTGTTCAATTGGGTCCCTGTTTGATCTCTGATGTTTATGATCTTTGAGTATGCCGTTTGTATGATCATAACTAGGGTTAATGAGCATTTAGACAAGTTTAAAAAGAAAAAAAAAGGTCGTTAATCAAGGTTGACTTTCGGGTTGACCTTGGTTTTCCCCGTGTGACTTTCTTAATTCGGGTCAACCGTCTAGGTCGGGTTAAGGGGGTTACAGTTCCAAATTCGCATGGGTCGGAACATGAACGGCAGGGTCCGGTGGTCGCCCGGATACACCAGACGATGGCAGGTTCAAACCTGCGGAAGACATGGGAACACTAGGGTTTCCTATCTATAATTAACTAAATTTAATACTAAATTAATTAATTTAAGAGTTCAACAAGATTATTCTACTTTAAATTGATCATTAAATTCAGTATTATGTTTCGGTTTTAGACATTACGTCTAGAATTCAATCTCATTTATAGAACCTCCTCTTTAGATATATTTGAGACATTGTAAAATATTGAATTTTTATTATATAAATATAAAATCAAAACTTAAAAATATTTATATTTATGATGATTAAAATATCCAAATATATTTTGCTATACCTATATTTTAGGCATATTTAGGTCAAAAATCCCTTAAAAATAATTTTATATAAAAATGGCTCCCTCCAATGATTATTTGAAAAAATAACTCTCAAACATGCCATCTAATGGAACCTCGCGAGGTCCCCGAGAATTTAAAAAAGACAGCTGAATATATCACACAGAACGCGAGTTCTGTGCAAATCTTGGTTGAAAAACAAGGGTGGATAGGTATGTTCGAGCTCAATTTCGGGCTTATAAATCGTATATTTTTAGCGAACATCGAGTTTGGGTTCGTAGTACTGAAAATTTTTCATCGTATGACACCAACACGATCAATTTTCGTCCATTCTAAACTGACTTAAAATGACTTTCAAAATCCTATGATATCATTCTTTTTTCTGAATGAAATTACCTTTGAATAAAGGTCGATAGGCATGTTCGAGCGAAATTTCAGGCTTATAAATCGTATATTTATAAGTTTTTTTTACCCAAATATGCTTATATTTTAGGTAAACTTACACCTAAAAGCCTTTCCGTGTAATAAGAAAATCATTTTTTAAAAAATATTTATTAAAAATAAAAAGAAAAGAATCCCATGTTTTTCCAATCAAAACCATACATTGTATACTTTTTCAATCAATCCCATACATCGTCCGATCAATGATCCACCTCCATCAAAACAAGGTGGACCATTGATTGGACTATGTGGGTCCATCATAAACACTAAAAAATCCTTCATTATTTTACATTACTTTGGTGGGTCCTGATTTTAAGACCCCATCCCAAGCTTTTGACGAGCAAGATCACAACTGATCTCAGCAAATCCAACCCTTGATTTCACAAGATCAAATTCCATCCACACGTTTTGTTGATGATGATGCCCGATCACAAACGCCTCGATCCCCAGCAGATCAGAGTTCCCAAACGTGAAGCAATACACCGAATTACTCCCCTTGGTCATCTCGGGTACCCGATATAATAGCCTCTCGCCCGATACACTCATCTCGGCGCCCCGAAACATCAAACTAACTCGCGGTAAATTCGAGAAACTTTGATGAGATGAACCCGTGACCCGATAACACAAATCCATTGCCCCTTGGAAAACGAAATTCGGATCCTCGTAAACCCGAAGAACCCCTTTTGTTTGTTGCAAAAACTCGTTTCGTAATGCGGTATAAACCAGACCTAATAAGAAAGTGAATTGGGTACCCGAGTCGACCATTGTTTGACCCGCTCCGGTGTGGTCGGGTAAAAAAACGGATTTCGGTAGGTCCAATAACTTGTTCCCCACTTTAATACCCTCTAGTTGGACTGTATATGCAACCCGGTCATAATACGGTAACGGGTCGGATCTTTGAATCAAAGGGGTATAATTCAACTCGCGAAGCCACGAGAATCTCGCATCGCCGAGGAGTAAAACCCCGGACGAGTCGGAACCCGATATGCAGTACGAGAATTTGGGGAATCCCATTTGACTAACAAACGATAACGACCCACGGTTCATGCCCATTAACCCGGTTGTTTTCGAATCTTCGTCCGTATTCGAGCTGTAACCCGAGTCCATACACCCAAATAAAAAACCGGGTCGGGTCGCTGATCCAATAACGAAATTTTCATACGCGAGATTTCCTTCTATCGAGGAAGCGTCGGCGTATGAGACAGCCACGTGGCACAGTTTATTATTCGGGTCGCAGGAAGCGGGTATGGGTAAGTCGCGGGTACGGGTTTTACAAACCGGCGAAACGCAAGGGACGGGTTTGTAAGACTTGGAAAGTTGAGGGGCGAAAACGGATTTTAAATCCGGCGTCTTTTTACAGTGAAGCCAAGAGAGTTCACTCCCTGTGTCGAGGACCATAGTAACTTCCTGCGGCGGCGAGCCGACGGACAACGAAACCGTTAGCGTAACATTGTGGTGGAAAGCTAGCTTGTCGGTGGCGGCGTTGGAGGAGATGGCGACGGCGGAAGAGGGAAACGGGCGACGATGATGAGCGCCAAGGGTTTTTCTGAGAGGTAAAAGGAGTGTTTGTTTGGAAGGAAAAGAAAATTTCTGATGGAAAAGAAGAAGGAAAATCGTGAATTGAAGAAGAAAATGAAAAGAAGACATTGATTTTTCTTTTCTTTTTGAGTTTTGTTTACGTTTAAAGAATCTGAATGTTTTGAGTTTTCAAATGGTTTTTGGTTTCTTTAAATACTGCTAGGGTTGTGTCGGAAAGACCACCAAAACCATTATTTTTTTGGAATAAATCAGCATTTAGTCCCTGAATTTATCAACTTCTTTCAACCAAGTCCGCTGAACTTCTTCTACTAAAACCTTTCCTATTTTTTTTTAACTAAACAAACTTATTTTCTTCAAAATGTACATTTTAAAAAGGGTGAAGTACACAAATAACCGCTAAACTGAGCAAAAACAATCTCTTTAGCTGTTGAAGTTTTATAAATTATAAAATAGTCATTAAATTTTATCAAATTATTATAAAAAGGTCATTAAAACTTATTAAACTGTTACAAACGGTCTTTAAATTAGTGGAAATTTATCACTATTTTATAACATGATATTTTGTAATATTTCGATAAATTTAACTATTACTTTGTACGAAACTCCAATGAAAAAATCATTCTTGCTTAGTTTTAGTTACCTATTATGTACTTTACCCATTTTATAAATACTTTTACAACATCCAAATTTTATTGAGCTGTTTTTTTCCTCCTTACCAAATTAAGTGAGTTTTAGCTGTTTTATTTTTGATAAAAAATAATTTCTAAATAAAGTAAGAATTCATTATTGTTTTTAAAATGTTTACTGAATGACAAATATTTACATGTGGTTATGATTATGATAGTAGTTATCACTTTTACATCAAAATATTTGAAATAAAAAACTCACTCAAAAATGTAAATAGACATATTTACTATTGGAGTTTTATTTATTTTTTTAGTATTAAGTCTTCAGATTAATCGAGTATCAATCCACTTAAAACATACACATGCAGGGACGAACGCATGAATTTGTGTTAAGGGGGCGAACCTGTAAAATTTTAAAGGGCAAATAAAATTTTAATAGAAAAGACAAAAAAGATCATAAAAATTTATAACTCATATATGAATTTCAAAATTTTAGGGATACAAAAAAATTCAATAAAAAATACAAAAAAATTATCGCTCCACCTCTAAATTTTTGTAAAATAATTTGTATTAAATATTTTTGTAACATTTTTATGAGAATGACACGTTGTAATACACATATATGATTTAAGATTTGATTCTCCATATATTATTGTTTATTTATGAAGAAAAACAAGTTAAAATTTGATATTATATACAATAATGATATAATTAATTTCTTATTTTAAAAATAAATTCCACATTGAACTTTCACACAAAAAAATCTTTCAAGTGAAATTTTTTAATAATTTATTTATAACAAAATATAAGATAAAGTATACAAATGATCATTAAATTATAATGAAATAATTTCATGTTCACTAAATTTAAGAAGTTACAAAATGACCATTAAACTTTTGATTCAGTTATAAAATAGTTTTTACTAGTGACAATTTTTTCCGATGAATTTAAAGATTATTATTTTATAACAGTTCGATAAATCTGAACGATCATTTTATAATATTTAAAAATAATAATAACAATATAGTGAATGCATTAAAAGTTTAATGATTTATATACTTTAATATATATATATATAATATACAACCTGTAAATTTTAAACTATCCATGTCAACTAGGTTGTATAAAAACAAGGTTGTTTTTTTATCTTTTTATGCAGCCAGACAGAAGGCTCACAAATCTATATAAATCATTGTCTAAATCATGCACAAAGCACTAAAGGTGTGCTGTATTCCATCATTTTTACAATTGAAATCCCACTTTTCTGGTACAAACCAGACATCTACTGCAAACCAATTTTGAATATATATATAATATTACTAAATCGAGTAATTTTAGTGAAAAATAAAATATTATTATTCTCAAGAGATTTATGTTCAACTAGTTTACCTATATGATGGGTTTGCGTTTTTTAACGATTAAAAATAAATAACATATATTATCATGTAAAATCACCAAATTATATAAAAAATAAAAAAATAATATTACTAATGTGATTATATATATAATTTTTTTTAAAAAAATCAAATTGGATTTAGTTTTTTGTTATTTGAATTAAAAATATATATTTAAATGATTAAATTTAAGTAACATTATTTTCACTTGACCTATAAAAAATATAAACAATTAAACAAAACTAACATTATATTTGGCTTTAAATTATACAATAATAAAAAGGGATTCTATGGTTTGATCAAAGTAATATGCTTATTAAGATATACTAATTGGCACAATGACTAATTATGCTCATATTATTTTATTTTGTATAAGCTCAAATCTCAGTATGAAAATGTAATGTATCTTTATTTAATAATAAAAAAGTAATATGTTTATTTATGTCAAATGGACCGGCACGGTTGTTGGGGGAAGGTGCAACTGGTGACAAAAAAGTTGGCAATTTTAATTTAGAAGCCATAGGAAAGGAAGACAAGAAACCTGGAAGAATGAGATATTTTTTTTATTAAAAATTAATATTATTAATAGGAGATAATAAAGTTTTTTTTCTTCTACTTTAATCCATGGTCGAGTATTCGATTTTCGTCATAAATGTGAAACAAGTTTAAAGTTTGTGGAGAATGTCAATCTTATATAAGTGAATAGAACGCGGCTCGCTGGATACATTGGAAAACAAAAAAAGTATTGTTATTAATATTTTAAAATTTTGACTTTGATGACTTTAATTTTAAATTAAATAGATAATAGAGTAATTAATGTTTGACAATGACACTTAAATATGAAAGGTTGAAAAACACTTTCGGCCAAAGACATCTGTCTTAGGGAAAGAGCAGCCAAATACTAGAGTCAATTCCATCCCTCTTTGTAAGGCAACCTTTTTTAAGGTTTTATTATAATATTTTAATTTTTTTTATTATAATAGATTTTATATTAAAATTAGTTCTTATTATTTATATTTTACATATATTCAAGTTAGTTTTCAGTATTATTATTTAAAACAATAATATTACATTAAATGTAAAAATTGATATATTTTAATTCACCATTTTTAATGTATTGAATGCATCACTATTGTTTTAAAGAGTGTGCCTTTAAAGTATTTATTAGAAAAATAGTAATTACAGTATTGTATTAATTGCAAAAGTTAATATTTTTCATTATATTTAATACACGTAATAAAAACATTATTATATTCACTAACTTCTAATAGTGCCTTTGAAAGTACTTGTAACATTTTTTAAAATAAAGGCAAAATGATAAAAGATCTCTTAACATTTGCATGTTTTGTGGCGCTTTATTTTTTTGGTTTAAATATGCCCCTAATATTTTATTTTGGTCCAAATATGCCCCAAACGTTTTATTTTGGTCTAAATATACTCCCGTTAGATGAAAAGTGTGAGTCAACTGACGGTCAACGACTGATGCTGACTGGACTTACCACTTGTTAAGATTTGTTGATGTGTTAACATTATATTTTTCATGTATCGTCATCAGATTCAACCACGTGTCACCATAAAGAAGGGTATAACAATTTTTTTTAAATCTAACGTGGAATATGCCACGTCAACATATCATAACATGTGACAAGTCCAGTCAGCATCAACCGTTGACCGTGACAGTTTCCATCCAACGGGGCTTATTTGGACAAAATTAAAATGTTGGGGGTGCATATTTGGACCAAAAAAATAGGGGACTAAATGACAAAACATGCAAACATTGGGGGCATATTTTGTCATATTGCAAACAAATATGATATTTGTTTTATTTTATCGTTTTGATACTAGAATAATTTCGATACTCAAATAATATCTTTTTATATCTAAAATTATCAAAAAAATTATAAATCTAGTAACAAATATGCCATTTTTCTTCTAAAATTAATAATCTAGTAACTTAATTAAAATTTTGTGACAAATAAGTCATTATGCAGTTAAAATTGAAACATAGTCTAGTATAATAACACTTTACCTCCCAAAACTTATATATTCTATCAATTTAGTCTAAATTAAATAATAATAAATGAGCCTTTTATATTTAAAAAAATTCGACATTGCACCCTTTTGACACATCCTCCAACCACTTGTAGCACTCCATACTACTTTCCCTCTACTCGATAATCGACAAACACATTAACTTCACTACCGGACAAATAACAAACTAATAGAACATTTTCATTATGACCTTAACGTTTTCTGCTAGTAGACATTATTACTTCACTTATGAATTTTTTACATATAAAAAGTTATATTTTTTAAATATTTTGAAATAGGACTAAATTAATAGAACACATACGTTTGGAGGCTAAAATTTATATTGAATGTGCCACATAAAATGCAAAATGGATGAATCCTTAAAGTAATAAAAAAAATTAGGTCCAAACAAAATCTATGGATGCCATTTATTGCATTATTGTTTTTCAAATACATTCTTTTAGAAAGAAGAAAAAAAAAAGACAAATTAAACAAACCTAATTTCTTTTCCTTTGGAAAATTAGTCAGAGAAATACACTAATCTCAACTGCTGGCAAACATACAAAGCTTTCATCATCAATCCTTGCATGCAATATTTATGACAATATTTGTCTTCCAATAATTTATGTTTACACGTTTTCTCCATTAAAAAAAGACATTTTTTGTCACATCCTATGAATATATAAAAATGTTTTGCATTGTATCTCTCACAGGTCCACATCCTACTGAAAATTATACATTTTTAACATAAAAAACTCTAAATTAAATGTATATTTTTTCAATCCACCCAAAATTACCCCAAAATGCCTTATTACAACCCATCCATCTTGTTTTCATTTTGCTTACGTCCAATTAGTTTTGAATTGGTTGATAGCTAGATTTAAGATGCTAACTGATTAATAAAAATCATAGCCAGAGTAATATTTCATTTCATTGTTTTAATTTGGAAAAAAAAATAGAATTTTTGGTGAATGCGGAGGGAACGAGTCGAACATGGGCAGAACATCGGGTGGTCTAAGGGGACATGGTTCATTCCAAATTTTTACGGTTAAATTGTATTTTTAACTCACGAAAGTTTTAAAATTAAATCATGATACCTCTTAAAAAATTTTGGTTTAATTTTTTAAGACCCTGTCAGTTTTGAAGTTAATGGAATTAAGTTGTCAAATTTTTTGGTATAATTATTTTTTTAGAATATGTCAGTTTTAAAATTAGTGAAATTAAACTTCAACCATGTTATCTTTTAAGGGCTTGTTAATTTCAAAGACAAACAACTTGACTCCTCCTATAACTTCAACCATGTTATCTTTTAAGGGCTCGTTCAGGGGTGCATGTACGGAGCCCCTGATACGAAGCATGCCACATGTTCAGTTCGTACACTACTATACTTTTTTAGACTTCCGTTCAAAATTTAAAATCTTATTTGGGTAATTCATCATTCCACAATGATACAATTTGTAATTATTTTGTTTGTATAATGCTTTTTCTAAAATAAATTTTGGTTATTGGAACATTTTTGAGATAAAAATATTATAAAAAAATCTTGTTCCATTTCCGCATGTAAAGTTTTGCTTAAAAAAAGTTGTAAATGAGAAGTCAACAAAATGGATTGGGTGTGCTTTCGTAATCGAAGTCAGCAAGAAAAATGATAGAAGGTAAGGTTCATGCAAAGTATGATTTGAATTTGATTCTTTTGCAAAATCTTCCATTCTATTTAATTTAGGCCCCACAATCTTTGTTTCCTTTTCTTATTTAACAAAGTTGGTTAGTATAGTCCATACGGAAGAGAGAAAGAGGCAAATACAAAAAGTTAAAGAGGTTCTAATTTATAATTTATTTTAGATTAATATTTGTTGAGTTTTATGATGCTCGATTTCCTTCAATCGATGTGTTTGTCAAGTTTGGAGAAGATTGAATTTTTGGGTGATAGAGATGTGGAAGCTAAAAAGCAAATGACAAGATGATTTATAGTGGTTCAACCTTCTAACCAAGGTTTACATCCGCTACCTTAGCTCCCCACTAAGAATTTCCAATCAATCTAGTATTGATTCGTCCCCTTTTCTAGGGTTAAGAAGAAACCTTACAAAACCGATCAAGCTTTCTATCCAAAGCTTGATCAAACCCTCTTTACAAAGAGATAAAAAAACAAGCAAACTCAAATCCCTCTAATAGGTATTTGTTTGCACAATTAAGCTCTCACCCAATCCTAAAACACTTGAGCAAATATAACAATTTTGGCTTACTAGTGTTTGTCTATACAAGAGATTGACAATTAGGCTCTATGACATAGCTTTGATTATATGGTGTTTGACAATTGAAGCATTAGCCTTCTTTTGATGCTTGGAGGCCCCTTTTATACTCCTAGTTGAGTTTGTAGCTGTTACTAGTCGTTGGGGTTGAATTAGAGCCGTTGAAGACTTTATTTCCTACCATAAATGCAGTTCTGCAGCCTACCGTATCGGTACACGTGGAGGCGTATCGGTACACCCTTCTTCAGAACTAGCCGTTGGGCTCTTTGTCAGCTTATGCGTATCGATACGCTTGAGAGCGTATCGGTACAGTCTGCAATTTGAAAGACCGTTAGAAATAGCCGTTGGGGTTGTTAAAGTAGGGATCGATACGCCTAAGATGCGTATCAAAACGACCCATATCCATATCGATACGGGTAAGCCTATATCGGTACGGGTTTTGACATATTCAAAACTTGGGTAAAAAGGTATCGATACGAGGTATACCGTATCGGTACATGTTTGCTGAAAAGTCAAGTTTGATTACTTTAAATCAATTAAAACTTTGCCAAAAACTTTTTTAAATACCTCAAACATATTTTCAAGTTGTTTGGACTTAAAGATAAGTTTTAAATTCTTTTCAAATTTATCCAAACCATTTTTCAATTATTATATCAAAACACTTAGTTCTACAATATTCGATACACCAACACTCGAATTCTTAAATTAAACAAGTGAAGTTACCTATGTCACTCTTATAATCCTATTAACGAGGTTTTGAGCCGGGACAGAGCCAAGATTTACTTATGAGGGGGCAAATTGCTTAACTTTAAAATGAGTAAGGTCTTAAAAAGCAATTAAATTAAAATATTGGGAGACAAAGCTTAATTTCATTAATTTTAAAACTAACAAGATCCTAAAAATTAATTAGACAAGAAATTTTGAGAAGGGCAAGAACTTAATTACAAAAATTTAGGAGGGAAAATGACTTAATTACAAAAGCTTTTAAATTATCAATGTGTTAAATGCAATTAAACCATTACAGTTGCAAGGGCAATTGTTTCTCCCACACCTAATGTGCATCCGTCCCTGGTTTTGAGTTAATGACAAGGTTGAGGTTCTATGAACTTTATTTTCGTATTTGAATATTTATCGATCATAAGTCCTATTGTACTTTATAAGTTCGATTATGAGTACTACTATGTACACTCTTTTCCTTTTATTTAGGCTTAGAGACGTTTTCTAACGAGGCACATAGAAGTATATCCTTTCCTATCAAAAAAATTAAACCACTAAACTAAAATTGATACTATTTTAACACTGAATTTTAGCTTAGACTTCAATTATACCATTGGGTTGAGCTGTTCAAATTCCTCTACATTATCGCACGCGAACCGTTAAGATTTGTCTACATCATCAGTTTTAATGGCCCAATGGTATAATTGAAGTCTAAACTAAAGTTCAATACTAAAACAACATCAATTTTTAGTTCAATAATATAATCAACACTAAACTTAAAATTTAATGGTATCTGATGTAGTTTACCTTATCCGAATGTGTATTATTTGTATAATCCAACTAAAGCTAGGAATTCAACACGACTACTGATAAATGTAATTAGTTGTTGACAAATCATTATCCCTTTCAATTTTTATAGATAATATCTAAACTCTAATTTCTTTATATTTCCTTTTCAAATTCTATTGATAATAACAAAACTTTCATTTCTTTAAGTTGTTAGTTATTGATCCAATCATACAAAGATTATTTTCAATCAAATCCTCCCACGTCAGTTTGATGCATGTCGTTGGTCCATTGGCTTATATTTTGCACATTTTAAAATTGATTATTCTCTTGTTTCTGTCTTAATGGTTTATTATTAAAAAAATATAATCAATCCCTATTTTAAAATTGGTTATATATGGTCAGAAAGTTCGATGGTCTTGTATAGTTAAATCTTATTTTATGATAGTTTGTTGAATTGGCTGATAATCTCTCATATAACACTCGTTAAACGTCTAGTTGAATATAAAGACAAAGAAATTTGTTTGTTAGATTTCTATGGTTAATGAAGGACATAATCAAGAGTGTTTTAGTTTTTCTTTCTTTTCATGTCTTTGAGTTTTCATGTTTTATTTATGTATGAGATTTCTTGGTGAACACACTACAACAAAATAAACTTTTAGCGATGTTTTTAACCATATTGTGGCTTTTGTGAATAAAAAACGCCGCAAAAAGTAGAGTTATATGGTGGTGTTTTAGACGCCTCTATTAACTATGTCTCTTCCGCCTCACTCAGCTCATTACTTAGCTCGTCGATCTATTCTTGTGCTTCGCTTCTTTATAAAATTCCAATAATAAAGATATAGAGTCGATGTGAGATATAAAATTTAAATTATATTGACAAACGCTGCTAAAATACGCATCTATAGCGGCGTTTGCTCGAAAAACGCCACTAAAAACATGTTTAGATTTAGTGACATAGCTGTCAAGTTTCACTATATATTTTGATGTGATTTTCTGTGCATTTTCATATTTTAATGAAATTCGGTTTCTTGTTCAAAAAAATTGGTTATATCCAGGGATGAATTTAGAGGGGGCAGTCGCCTCCCCCTAAAGTTTTAAAATTCAAAGATGATTTAGAATTTTTTTAGAAATTATCTATGTATTTTCCATTGAAAATCTATTTTCTCCCTCCTAAAATATTAAATTCGCCATCGCTTAAAATTTTATAGGTTCACCCTTCCTAACCTAAAATTTTGCGTCCGTTCATGATTATACCCTACCAACTTTCAATTGTCTTAGCATGATGAAACAAAAAAAATAACACTCGTTAAGCGTCTAGTTGGATAGAGAAATAAAAAATTATTTGTTGAGTTTCTATGGATAATGAAACCAAAAGAAAATGTTTTAATTTTTCTTTTCATGCCATTTGAGTTTTCATGTTTTATTTATGTATAAGATTTTTTGGTGAACTCGTCAAATTTCTCTTTCTATTTTTGGTGCGCTTTGTTGTATATTTTTTTACTTTAATGAAATTTGGTTTATTGTTCAAAATAATTTATTATACCTTACCACATATTAATTGATTAAATGGGATGAAACGACACATCACTTAAGTAAAACTAGAAGTTCTATTCTTTACGTTGTGAATGAAATAAATTAGGTTAAAAGGATTGTCCCGTAATAAAATTCAACAATATTAGATCTAAACCAATTATATATAAAAACTTATCATACACATTTATATCTCAACAAAACATTTTGGATTATGTGAATTAGCTAGATAATTTTAAATATTGTATATAAACACGTCATGATTTATAAATACAAAAATAGTATAAATAGACATCACACACATAATTGAGTAGTATTGGTACGTCACGTTTATTAAAATATATCTTATTCGCGATTAATATAAAAAAAATATAACACAACATGTATACTTTGGGATAATTTCAAATTATCAAAGATGAACCCTTGGGATAATCTGTAGACTTTCCCATTAGCATTATCTTATTAGTTGGGTTTAGGGACATCAATCACTATCATATGCATCATGATTCCTTCGAGAGGGATTAAAAACAGATTTAAAAATGATTTTCTTGACCGGGTTATTTTTTTGGTTGCCTTTTCGGTTTCCATAAATTTTGTCATGACTAATTCGAATTGATCCGCGTTACACACATGACTATGGTGGGTGAGTTTCTCAGTGAAAATTTTTTGCGTACACAACTACATAACTACTTAAGTGATATCAAGTTGCGTACCACTTGGACCAACCTCGTTAATTTTTTAATTGGATTATTTAAAAAACTATTAGTTAATTATATATTTAATCATTTAATATTAATTATATTTCTGTGTTGATCACTGAATTTTTAAAGTTTTCAATTTTATAACTTTTTGGCCATTCGATCGTTAAGTGTTTAACGTCAACACCAATATGCTAAGGTTTGGAGCTTTTTATCTTTGAAATTGACATAAACATTTTACTTTTTTATTTGCCAAGATTGACATTTTTTTCATTATTGTACGATCGCTCCCGACCATCGTTTGCAATGTAACCAGTACCGAAATGTTTTATTTTATCCCTTATTTCTTCTTTTCAATCTGGTTTAGTTTAAAATTCACTTGAAATTGACAAAACTTAAATAAATGCTTTAACCTTGTCTTGGTTCAATCTACATTCTCTATTGTCTTATTAGCGTGGAATTGAGATATATTGTTTTTCTTTTCCTTCCCCACCTTCTCACCGTTCGAATTTGGAAGAAAATACTCTAGCACAATAAATCAAAGGGAGTCCGAAATTTTAGATTTGAGGGAAAGTTTGAAGTTTCTTTTTGCATTAATTTACCAAAAAAGTTTACACGGTGCCGAAGACTTAACGGTTGAGTGAGCTAAAAGAATGAAATTTAAAGTTAAGTGGTAAAATTGAAAATTTTTAAAGTCGATTGACCCAAATAAAAACACAGCAAAAGTTGGGACTAAGCATATAGTTTTCCCGTATACATTGAAATTTAAAACATAGATACATTGGATGTACTTTCTTGAGTGTCTTTTAAAAAAATAGAAAAAAATATATTTTGGTTTCCCCCCTTTTATATATTTATACACGTTTTAATCAAATTTACACCCACAATATAGCTTGCTAGGTATAGACTATACATAGAGAAAAGAAATATGTTGGCTTTTTTCCTTTTATATATTGAGAAAAAAAGGGTAATTGCTAAATTCAATGAGTAGTTCGAGTAAAAATATATATATTAATTTTTAGGGGATTTAAGTTCGAGTAGTTTGTCTGTATGGTGTTTGTGCGTTTTTAAAGAATTAAAATTAAAAATTATATACTACTATATAATCACACCATAGTGTTAAAAAGAGAATAAACTAAATTATCTCGTCTTGATACGATTATAAATCTCAAATTTTGTCTGAACCCATTCATATACGTAAACGATTAATTCAAATCTGTTTATGCTTACTCAAATTATTAAATTGAAAAACGGGTCGGATCAAACTCGGACCTTGACTATTATATACTAAACCTAACCCATATTAGAGTATTTACATTAGGTTTATATCACAAATAAGTACATAAAATGTATCAACCTTTTCATTTAGGTACTTAAAGTATTTTTGGTCAAAATAAGTGATTTTATTATACTTTATGATCAAAATAGGTGCTTAAAATATTTTTTTCATCAAAATAGGTACCTAAACTTTTTTTTTGTCAAAATAGGCACCTAATGTATTTTTAACAAATATCACATGTCAACTTTTAGGAACTTATGTGAAAATATTAAGTACCTATTTTGACCAAATAGTATATTTTAAGTGCTTATTTTAATAAAATAATAATAATTTAAGTACCTAAATGTAAAAGCTGGTATACTTAAGTATTTCTATATAATATAAGCCTTTGCATTATGAAAGAATTTGTGCACAATATTCCATATTTTTATATTCATTCTCCAAGTGAATGCCTAGTTTTCTAGCTCTACTTTCCACACATTAGTTTGATTTTTATAGTTGATGTTATCTTCATTGTCTTGCTCCCACATCTTAACTCTCCCTTGCCCAAGAACACAAAGTTCCAAGGAAACCTAACTTGAAGCAATAATATTTCATTTTATACAATTTGAGAAGTTGATTGAAGTGAAAGAAACCCAACATTTTGTGTTTCTTTTTGAAAGAAATAGGATTGACAAAACATTGCCAAAAGGCAAGAGAATCATTTAGTTGTCACATCTTTGTACAAATGCAAAATTGAGAACTACTTGTTTTGAAGAAAAGAATGAGAATAAGGCCAATGAGATTTATTTGGAAAATGGAATGAAAGGTTAAATGTCAATTATTAACATTGCATTATTGTGTTGGGTGTCAATAAAACATTGCATTATTGTGTTTGATTAGTTATGAAAAAATAATATGTTAAGTTAATTAAGTACGATCAAGGGTCTGAATCTTTTTACTGTGAATAGAACAAATTGAATTGGGAGAGTGTTATTATAATGAACCTCTATAATATTTGACCTATATTAGACCTTGAATTATATCAATAAATATAAAAATAGAATTGTGCACCATTTTATGGGTGAGTCTAGGGTGTGGCGTCTTAATTTAAGGCTAAAAAAGGGCATAACCTATTAGAAAACACAGAACCTAAAATTTTACGGCACAACCGAAATGTTATACTTTTTTTTATAAAATTTTAGGTTTCACATTTTTATGATAACTTTTTAAACTTGTCATAAAACCACAAACCAAGTTTCGAGACTTGTTAAAAAACCACAAAGGCACAAACCAAGTTATAAAAAATTAACATTTTAAGTTGTGTGGTAACATCTTAAATTTCGTGTTTTCTAACATTCATATGTGCTCTTTTTTAATCTTAAATTAAGCTATTGAACCGAAGACTCGCCCTCATTGTATAAAACTGAAATATGATGGGACTCTTAAGTTTGACACTAACAAGATGATATTAATATAATATTATACATTTTTTATAGTCTTTTATATGATCAATATTCTGAAATTTTAGTCATAATATATAAAGTTCAATTTATTGAGATCATGTATACCAAATTTTCTATTAAAAATGTTTGCCAACTTTTGAATAAATTGAAAAATATTTAATTATTTATTTTGTGTAAAAAATTTCAACTGTTAAATTATATATTAGTTGTTTTCAATAGTACGTTTGAATATGATTAATGTTTACGATTTGAACATTCTTATTCATGAATAATATTATTTCCTATGAGAAGAATTTAAAATTTAATTTGCAAAGTCTACCATTCAAATCATGAATGAAATAAGCTATAAATTCGGTTAACGAGTGCTTATCGATATTGTTTAAAAATTATACAAAAATAGATTTTTTTTAATATTTAATATAATATTATTTTTTAAATAGTTTTAAGGTTGATTACAAGGTAATATATGTTCATATTTTTTCTTAACTTTATAATAACACACATACCCTACAGATAAGTCTACTCGAACTTGGATCTCTTAGGATGAACATCATTTTTTTAATTAACAGAATTCATGGGCTCTAATATATTATTGTTTCTGAATTCAATTTCTAAATTAATTCAATATAAAAATTACAAACATAAATTATTAATCATAATACATTTCTAATATTCATGGATGTTTTTTTTATTTTAAAAATGGGTTTATATAATGGAGAAGATGTAGGCTATTAAAAACCCATTCCTTTTGGGCCATAGGGCCATTTTTCAAATAGTAATTAGCAACAACTAATAATACAGAAATGAATCTTTTATGCTTAAAACACATATCACTCCTGAACTTGACCGTTTTGATCAAATTGACCCATGAACATTTTTTTATATCATATTGGGCCCTAAACTTTTTCGATAAAATTACCTTTGAACTTAACAATTTTCATCAAATTGTCTGAATTTTAAAAATATGACACGAAATAGAATATAAAGGTGGTGGTATTATCAGCAGATGATGACTGCTTAAATTCCATTTTTAAAAACTAACTTGTAATTCTCAAGGGCCATTTGGGTTACGTTTTCAAGGTTCATGGGGGTAGTTCGACAGAAAGAAAAGTTTTGGAGTCAATTTGATTGAACTTATTAAATCTAGGAATAATTTAACAGAAAAAAGTTTGAGGGCCAGTTTGTCCAAAATTACTAAATTCAAGAGTGATTTGTGTTTTAAGAAAAAGAAAAGTAATAGTCAATAAAGAGATGGATAAGATCCAAAATGAAAAACAATTCTAATCATGCATTGCAAATTTATTTCTTCCCTTCGCTTTATCGTTGCAGTTTGGAAAAAAACATAAATTTGTGCTTTGCAAATTTACGTTTTTTAATAGTATATCAGCTGATTTTATTAAAAAGTAGAATAGAGAAAATTTTCAAATAAAATAATAAAATAACAAAATAAAATAAACTAAGTTAAAAAACTAAAAAAATAAAATATCATATCAATGAAACACTTGTCCAGTGAACTGCAACGACAAATATGCGATGAAACACTAGAGAAAGGAAACCAAATATAAAATTTCTTGCCTCTCTATCCACCTACACACTTAAGGATTGAAGTAGAAATGTTGTGTGAAACCAACAATCTTGTAGGATGTTTCGCAAAACAAATATGACTACATCGGCAAACGAACCACAAAAGGAATCAAACTACTGAATTGTCACTAACAATCACAAATTAAAACCGAACGTCATGAAAAAACAATCCACAAACATAAATCTATCACAAATATAGACGTGAACGTGCCATAAAAACAAAGACATGTCATAAGATATAAGAAAAAAGTGACATATAAACATATAAAACAAAAATAAGTAAAAAAAAATGTGATCTTTTAGCTTTCTCAATAAAGTCTCATGATAACGTAGGCTCTATTTTAAGCCACAAAACAAAATTTTTTTAAGAACAACAATAGTGCTTAATTTATATAATTAAGCTGATTCTTACTATTCTGTTAGAATCTAAAAATAAAATTAGAAGATTTCAATTACGTTAGATTCAGTAAAATCTACAAATTACAATACTTGGTTAAATGTATTATGCATTTTTAATTACCAAATGATTTTCCTAACACGGATTAAAATCCTTTTGTCCCGTTGAATTTTTTTTTTGAAATTCATTAATTGATCGAATAATTAATGATAATCATATTATTTCATTTTGTACGAGTTTAAATCCCGACATTTGTCTTATAAATATTTTTATATAATAAAAACATTATTATTTTAAATATCTCTATATAATAAAAACATTACTATTATTTTTTATATAATGTATAAAAAAATCAACAACAAAATTGACAGGTTTTCTTTTTTTCCTTTCTAAAATCCTTGGTGGATGACAGCTGCCGATCCATTCTATGAACCCTTTAAATATCTTATCCTCGACATCAGAAAATACACATAAAACTATGTTCAGTCCAAGTCTGATTTTGCTGCTTAAGGATCAATTCTTAGAATCAAATCCTATTCCAATACAATTCTGGAACACAAATTATATTTATTTATTTAATTAATTAATATTAAATATTGGAAAGACTTAGTATAAAAACTACCTTCAGAATCAATTGTTTTATTCATAAAATTCGATCTCCTAATTTTACTTAAAGAACTTAACGCTTCATTTCATTAGACCAAATGTGAGCATAAATCTAAATATTTTTGCTCATATTATTGCATGTTCTATAAATACCGCTAAATATTTAATATAAGGGTAGACTCAAACTCAAATCCATAATCTCTCATGGAGCGACAACAACAATACTAACACAAGCAGTAAAAATAAAAGAGAGAATAAGAAACGAAGGGCCCTAAGTTGCATTTTTTTCTCAAATCTTAAAAGCCTTCAGCTTTCATGGAGGTCAGTGTTTTTCGATCACCATCATCGTCGCCGCCACCAGTAATAGCAACAACAACAATACTAATGCAAGCAATGAAAAGAAAAGAAAAGAAAAAAAGAGAAACGAAGGGACCTAAGTTACATCTTTTTCTCCATTTTATAAAAATTTAAAAGCTGTGAATGGTTGGTCTCTTTCTCGAAAGCTAACAGTGGAGTAGAAAATGTTAAAAAGGGTTTTGACGACCATAGATAATGTTGATGGATTGAGAGGGGATTGGGGTTGCGATTCGGGTAATTTAAGAGATTTTAAATTTTTTTATTTTAAATTATATTTATAATTAATATTAATAAATTTATCATGTCATAATAAAAATAGTAATAAAATAATCCACGTCATAACGGCATTGTCAAATTAACAGAGGAGTGACCAAATATGTTTAATGTGTAAAGTTTTTTTTTGAAAATTAATAGTCGCTTTTTATTAAAAAACACAGCCCCTTATCCCGTCGCCTCATTAAAAAACCTCTCTAACCTATTTTGGAGGAAAAAGAGTGCAAGCGGAGAAGGGTAAAGTTACACACACTTTCCTACAGCAGGAGTTTAAACAAAATTCCGGGACTGATGTCCCTTACAATACGCTTACCATGTAAACTGATGCTTCCGAAAAAACAGAAAGAAAACTAGCCGGCACTCGCAGAACACACAGCAGGCTGCCCCTCGAACCAGCCTTCCTACTTGCGATCATGCGCGGGGCCAACCTAGCTGGTGAATGAATTTGCAAACCAGCACAGGGGGGTAGTCCTTGAAATACCCGACTTGGCCAATTTGTCCGCCGTTGTATTAGCTTCGCGCGGGATGACTCTAATTTCCCACTCCACTCCCATTAAGAACTCCAATACTTCATTAAAAATTGGTTTGAAAACACAAGGGACTTTGCAAGGAGAGCTCACCCATATCGCAACGTTGCTACAGTCCGTTTCCAAAGTCACCTTCCTATTTGCCGACAAGGGGAACATTTTAAGCATCTTCGCCGCCTCTCTAAGTGCAAGTAACTCTGCTGTTGTTGCGTCAACACAACCAATGTGAGCAGAGAACATAATTATAGACCTTCCATCGCAGCCCCGTAGCAACCCTCCAATACCCGCGTAGCCGAAACCTCCATTAGCAGCCCCATCAAAATTATACTTCAGTGCGCTATCAGAAGGAGGCTCCCAACATATCTTCCTCTCTACTTTCCGCCCAAAACAGCTCCTAGTATTGACGCTCGAATGCTGGAAAACATCCTCCGACACATTGCTCAAGAATGGCCATTTACAATTACACCATCTACTAACACACATCATAAAGGAGTCATATAACTGAGATTCATCAACCCTCTTCCCTTTAAAACACACACCATTTCTAAAGCTCCACACCGTCCAAATTAAAGCAACCAATGCAATAAACCAAACCTCACTGTACCTCTGGTTAATACTCACCCAAAGATCGAACAGCGCCATTGTGTCCCCTGGAATTACCACGCAATGACCCCACACTGAGATCCACTTTTGCATTAGCTTCCATACGGTAGAGCATGAGCAAAAGAGATGATTAACCGATTCGTCTTCCAAACCACATAATGGACATTTAGTATCTGCAGAGGGCAGAATCTTCCTCTTGGCGAGTTCCATTCTCGTTGGGATACGCTTGTGCATCACTTTCCAAAGGAGTGCTTCCGCCTTTGGTGGTGCTAAGTTAGCCCACACTCTTGACCATTTAAAACTCCCTGCATTCGGCTTTGGGTGGAGACATCGGGAGTAGTTCTTTGAGGAGTAGCATCCATTCGAACTTCTAACCCAACGAACACTATCCTCTCTATAAGCATCTAGCTTGGTCGCGTTGATCCTCCCCAAGAAGCAATTCCAAACATCGACTTCCCAATCAAATAACCTTCTACGCAACTCAATTTCCCATTGCCACTGCCCATTGGAAAAACAACTGAAATCCGCAACCGATCCTTCCTTCCGAATGGCCAAAGCAAAAATTCTTGGAAAGTCACATTTCAGCGAATTTGAACCCGACCACCGGTCGCTCCAAAAATCAGTGTTCTTACCATTTCCAACTATCACACGAAGGTTGCTCGTAAGGATATTACATGTATCCTGCAAAGGTGCCAAAATAGCTCTCCAAATCCAAGACTTCCCTTTAGCGTTCGTACTGACAGGGAGTAATCGAAAGGAATTGGGTTCATAGATTGCCGCAACGACTCTCCTCCAAAGATGATCAGGCTCCGAGGCGAACCTCCACACCCATTTATTCAAGAGACCCCTGTTTTTTTCTTTGAAATCGACAATACCCAGTCCACCATGTTCCTTCGGTAGGCACACTTTTTCCCACTTTGTCCAGTGCGTTTTCCTTCCCTCAGTCGATCCCCACAAAAACTTTGCTACCAGACTTGAAAGCTTGGAGTTAACCGCAGCAGGTAAAGGAAAAAGCGACATGAAATAGGTTGGTAGATTCGCTAATGCAGCCTTTATCAGGGTAATTCTACCTGCGAATGAGAGAAGCGCTGGTTTCCAGCTGGCCAATTTCTTCTTAAAATTCTCCACAATCGGATCCCATAATTGCACTGAATTACGCTTGGGTCCAAACGACAGGCCTAAATACTGGCTTGGAAAAGATTCAGTTTTGCAGTGAAATAAGGAGGCCCAGAATTCCACCAATTCTTTCTTAACATTGATCCCGATCAATTTGGATTTCTTCCTATTGAGTTGAAGCCCAGCCCCGACCTCGAACCCCTTCAAAATTCTCAGCACGTTCCTAATTTGCATTTCGTTAGCCTCACAAAAGACAAGTAAGTCGTCGGCAAACTGGATATGCGACACTTCCACTGCTGTAGAACCAATCCGGACTCCCCTAAATAGGCCGATAGAACAAGCTTTCCTCATCATCGCGCTTAAAGCCTCATCAACCATGTTAAACAGCAATGGCGAGAGGGGGCAACCTTGTCTGAGGCCCCGTTTAATGGCGAAAGGAGGCGTAGCAACGCCATTCACAAGTACCGATATAGACGCTGTTCTAATACAGTTATCGATCCAGTTACACCACACAGAGCCAAAACCCATCTGTTTCATAATCATTCGCAAAAACTCCCAACTTACTGTATCGTAAGCCTTACGAAAATCAACCTTGAAACACATCCCCTCAAGTCTCTGTCTTTTAACGAAGTCCACTACCTCATTAGCAATTAGCGCGCAGTCAAGAATCTGTCTACCGACATAGAAAGCGAACTGGTTTTCGCCTATAACTTCACCGATCACACTTTCTAATCTGATGGCTAAAGTCTTCGCCAACAGCTTATAGACGCTTCCGACTAGGCTTATAGGTCGATATTCTTCAATAGAACTAGGATTTTGAGTTTTTTGTATCAATGCGATAAATGAATTATTGAAAGAAAAATCCGCAACCTTACCACTGTAAAAGCTGTTGAAGAACTCAAGCACCCCACCTTTTAATTCGTTCCAAAACTGTTTGAAGAAGCCGAGGCAAAAACCATCAGGGCCAGGTGCTTTTGAAGAAGCTGTTTTAGAAAGCGCAAATTGTATTTCCTCTAACGAAAAGGGTCTTTCTAACCATTCTGCTGTTCCAGGCTTAATGCGCTTCAAACACAACTCAAAACTTTTCACAGGGATCGTCTTCTCCTCATTATATGCCTTTCTAAAATAGCCAGCAATATAATCTTTAATCTCGGCCGGCCTGATTAACATGTTCTGCTTACACTGAATGTTATTGATAAAGTTAGCCCGTCTTCTGGCTGAGGCTACTAGATGAAAGAATTTCGTATTACGGTCCCCTTCCACTGCCCACTTAACTCGGGATTTCTGTATCCACTCCCTTTCCTCTCGTCTGTATGCTTCCCATAACAATTTTTTCTTCAAAATCAGTTCATCATTGAGATTGCTCCTCCCTCTGCCCTCTTCAATTTCAGTTTCCATATCATGGATGCTCTTTTCCAATTCTGAACTTGACATCCCACTTTTCTTGACCCTCGTTTCCACCCAATTTTTGGACGCTCTTCTACAGGTTTTCAGCATTGAGACAACGCTGCCTCCTTGATCCTCCGCACAAAGCTTCTTTATCATTTCCAGGTACTACTTGTCTTCAGCCAAATAGTTAAACCATTTGAACGGCCTTGGTCCCCAATTATACCCCATCAAGGAAAGGCTTATGGGATTGTGATCCGATAGGCTTTTTGGATATGATTTCTACAGTAAGTTAGGCCACACACTCAACAACTCCGAAGATAATAAGAATCTATCAATTCGGCTAAGAGATGGGACTTCCCTAAGACTCGACCATGTATATTTGCTGCCATGAAGAGGAAGGTCGACAAGTGAAAGACTTTCGATAAACTCCGCAAAACGTCTCATTTCTTTTCTCTTGAAACAACTGCCAGACCTTTCTTCTTCCTTCAAAACAACGTTGAAGTCGCCCCCTATAAGACATGGAGGACCAACCTGATTAACAACACCCTCCACTTCCAAGAACATCCTGCTCATGTCTTCCACTTTGTTAGGTGCATATATATTAACCACTGTGCAACTCAAATCCACCTCAGTAAAGACCCCCACCATTGCAATGAAATTTGCTCGGGCAATATGGTATTTAATCACAAAGAAAGAATGATCCCACAACGAAATTAAGCCCCCTGCAGAACCCTCCGAAGGGGAAAAAATGAAACTGAAACTCGATGCTTTGTCACAAATTTTCCTAAGCACCCATGCATCAACACACTGCAATTTCGACTCCTGTATCAGCAAAACCTTAGCTCTAGTTTTGGCTAAGAGTGCCTTAACGGCCCTTTTCTTTTCCTCTCGCCCCAATCCCCTAACGTTCCACGAAGCGGCAATAATAGACTCTGACATTTAAAAAAACTTTTAACGGACTCACCGGCGGCCCACGCCTCAATTTCCATCATCACCTTCAATTTCCATAAATCTGTTGATCACGACCTCATCTTGAGCACAGAAATAGAGCCCCAACAGATTACAGACTTCAAGCGTATCTCTAGCCTCCTGCTTCCCGTCCGATTGAAGCCCCTGACAAGAATCCGCCAAATTGTCGGTCTAATCAGGTGTTGATTTAATCCCCGCTGAATGCGATCTGCCGGTTATACCATTTTCAGAAGCATCGTTTTTTTCATTTAACTGGCTTTTCAAAGGGGTGGTTGCCTTGGATCCCAGCCCACCACGAGATATACCCAATCGTTGGCATGTGTTAAATGTTGACGGGCTACAAAAACTTCTCATGGCCCATTTAGGTTTTATGGTAAACAGACCGGTGGCCTGGTCCAGGACCGGTTCAACCGAAACACTATGGCCTGAAGATGCTAAGGATCCTTCCTCCAAAGCAACTGGGATGTCCAACAGCATGTTACTGTTCCTGGACCCATCACAATCTTTAATTGTTCCAGGCCCATCAGACCCAGCCACTTCCTCCATCCTATCGTTCACCATATACCCACGTGCTGGAAAGGAGTCGGCGCCGTTTCTAGGGAATCCAGAAGAACCTTCTAACGGGTTGCTAGCCGACAAAACCGCCCTATCCTCATGATTATCTGACACGTCATTAATTCTCTCATCTTCCTCCTCATCCGAGTGACTTTTCGGCTGACCTTCGTCGATCCAGACCCGTTCATCCTCAAACTCCGCCGTGGAGATCCTCAGATGATAATCTTCCCCGCCAAGACAAACAATGGCCGCTGGAGGGATATCTGACAAGCAGCTAACGCCCAGAAGAATTCTGGCAACGTCCAGACGGCTCCTATTGATAGTGTCTCCATCCACTTTCAACACCTTCCCCCAGCGACCCCCAATAGTTTCGAATACTGACTTCTGCCACCCTGCCAACGGAAAGCCTTCAATGCGAGCCCAAATCTTCAACTTTCTCTCATTCATGAAGTGATCGATTGTGTCGATGTCTCTAAACCAGGATTTAACCATCGATACCCTCAAATCCCAAAAAATAGGTAACTGTTCTTCCTCTTCAAACCTTAGGATAGCGAAGTGACCTGACCACTGGCAGACTTGGACATTAAACCCTTCAGACCGTAACACCTGTTGAACGAAGGTAGCATCATACATTTCATGAATTTGGCCGACCAGACACCTTCTAAGCCAGTCATAATCTGCTTCTACAACTGACACACTGATCTTCTTCATTTTGGAGTCGCTCGACTTCGTAGGGATCGCCTGAGACGCTGGCGAATCAGGGAACGCACTACCAGGATTCACCGCGGTCTCCACCCTTCCTCCGTTTTAGGACTTCTCTGTACGTCCTACCATCTCTAAAGCCATTAGAAGGAAGATTCCTATTCGGAAAAACCTTTAGGACCACCCTGTTCTTTTGTCCCGCTGGAGGCTTCATGTTTCTCTCAAGAAAGACTTGCACAACATAGCCATCCAACCTGCGATTGTTACCTTGTTCCGCCGCCCTCAAAGCCTCCTCATATTTAGAAAACCTAACAAAAGCGAAGGTGTGGCTAGACCTTCTCCGGGCATGATTATTGAAGGCTACGTACACATCCAGGACTCTGCCATAGACTTCGAAAGCTTCCTGCATCATCTTGTTTTGGATTCGTTTGCTAACGTAGTTCACAAATACCGTGAAACCTCTTCTATCAGGATGACGCCCGTAACCTTGAGAATGTCTTTTTCCGGCCACGTCCGAACGATAAAACCTTCTCCCTTGAGCCTTCTCTACTGCGTGACCCCTACCTTCTGAAACGAAATTACCATAATCGAAGTTGCTGAAACCCCTTGCGGAACCGTTTCTGAACACCTCCTTATAGTTCCTGCTTCTCCAAGCTCCCTCCTTAGAACTCCGGTAGCTCCAGCTCCGCTCCATCACAACTTTACCAGTTATGTAGATTTTTTAGAAGAAATTTCTTTTTAGTGGGTCACAGCCCCCGTTTAATGTGTAAAGTTGAGTGAGCAAATTGTACGTTTTAAAAGTTGAGTAATCAAAATAAGTCTGCAAGTAAAGTTGAGTGATGATTTATGTACTTTACCCTACATTTTTAATGGGAAAATTTAAAAGCAGATACAAATTTTAAATATAGACCATAATATATATATATATATATATAACTTATTATATGTTTTATTAATGTTGTCATGCATTTTACTCGTTTGCATCAATATTTAACACAGATTGAATTACTTAACAAAGTCTAATGCAAATTTGCACTTTCTCATGATAAATTTGTTTGAATTTGATGATATTATGGGTGTTCATACGTTGGTTTTAATTGAATTAATTAATCGAACCAAATTTTTTTTATTAGACAATTTATTAGTTTTAGGTATAATCGGTTAACTGTTAAGATTTTTTTTCAAACTTCGGTTATATGTTAATTCGATTCAAAATCAGTTAATTAATTGAATTAACCAAAATTATTATATAAATTATTTATTTTTGGTCAATAAAATTTTAAAAATTATAAAATAATCATTAGATTTTTTTATATATTACAAAATGATCATTAAACTTTATCAAATTAGCACAAAATGATCACTAAATTTATTGAATTAGTACAAAATGGTCATTAAACTTTTTAGTATTTCTCAATAATTTATAACGTGCACTGAGCTAATGACCATTTTTGTAATAGTTTGATAAGACCAATTGTGTAATTTACACAAATTTTATAACAAATTTCAGTTAATTCGAAAACCGATTGAATTAACCGAATTTTTATTCGGTTTGGTTATTTTTTTAAATTGATTCAATTAACTGTTAAAAGGAAAAAAGAATTTGGTTAATGAATTTTGGATAATTCGGTTTAGTTCGGTTAACCGAACCGACTAATTGAACACCCATACATGATCCAACTTAGAACATTTTAATTAAAAACCTATCTTATCCAACTATCGAACTCTAATTTCAAAGAAGAGAAAATATTTATTCCATCAGATTGGATCGGATTTAAAATTGATATATTAAAATTATTTTAGAGAAGGATTAGACTCAAACAAACAAAAACCTAGGTACAAACATGTACATCTTATCATGTGCAATAATTGAGAAGTTTCACGCCTTGTAATGAATTGTATCTTTTGACCATAACGTTCCCACATGCCATAACTCTTGGAAAAGAGATGAGCAATAATAGATGGATCCCCCACTCCTTGCAAATCATTCAACAATTCACCATTGTTTTTCCAATTGCTTACTTCATCATTTGTATGACGGGGTCATGGAAAACCAAACCCTAAATCTAAACCAAATAGATCAAATTTAGAGTATACGAATGATTCACGATTATTTACGAACTAGATCGATCGATTTGAAAGAAGATAGTAACAGAATAAAACGAAGAGTGTTGTTTACCTTAGTCTAATTGTTATTTATATGTATTCGAACTTGACTGCCTCGTTAATACATATTTTCGTCTTAAAATAGTTTCTCTAATTTTGTCTCCTGTAAAATTAGAACAAATTAAAATTTTATGTGTAAAATGATAAAATAACTTACATCAATATTGGCTTTTAACGGTAATGACAAATGTAATAAGAGTTATTAATTTATTTTATTAGTTATCCATTGTAATATGTGTGTTCACCTTGCAATTTTATTTGTACTCACTTATGTATATAAAAAAATATGTTGTTAATTTTTTTTGTTTAACCATTGCTATTCGAGTTATTAATTAACTAATTCAGATCGAATTTGTAAAGATCTAATATGGTGACAACCATCCCAACCTAATTTTCTTTATTAACAACATCAAGTTTTGAGCCTCTTACCTCGCTTAAAGACCTAACGTCTCATCTCACTAGGCCAACTAATTGTTAATACATATGTGTACTCACATTAAAAAATTTCTGGATCCACCATTAATTAAAGTCAACTCAACTGAAACTATTTTTTTCTATCAATTAATATAATATAAAAAATTTTAAACATAAAAAAAAAGACGAAATAATTTTTGAAAAGAAAATTTTAAGACTAAAAAAAGTAAGGACCACCAACAAGTGTTGGGTGCATTGGTAAGGCACATTGCACTCCCAAGGAGAGGACGTGAGTTCGATCCTTGGAGACGACATTGTTGGGAGGGGCAGCCACGTACCCCGAACATGGACCGTAAGACGGACATGCATATTATCCAAAAAAAAAAATAAGGACCACAAAAAGTTACTAGGTCAAATTAAAGATCAATCTTCGAGAGTTGTTTGGTTGTTGGACAACAGAAAAGCATTCATATCTTTTTCAACCATCTTCCATTAATACTCTTTTTAAATCAATTTGGTTCATTTTATTTATGTTGCATCGATACAGATATAAATACGAGTACGAGAATAAAAATGAAAAATAATAATTTTTAAAATTATCGGATATAAATACGATAAAGGTACGACAAAGAAAATTACATAAATATAGTATCACATATATTTTATATATTGAATCATACGAGCAAAAATAAGTCTAAAAAAACTGAAAAAAGCATTAGATTGATGTACAGTGTACTTGTGCTTCAAAGCATTGTATTAATGAAACTTGAAAATTATTTCTTGAATTTGATATTTTCGATATCCGATAATCACATATGTCTAGATTGTTGTATATGAAATCGAATCTGAGTTCAACTTTTAACATAAAAAAAGGTTTTACAAAAGTTATTTTTCTATCCACAAAACTCAAACCGAAATAAAATTTGTAACAAAGAGTTATCCATTGATTTGAAAATCATAAATTTATGCTAGATTTCTTGAAGAAGAAAATTAAAAAAACTTACTCAATATATTTTTATTTTAAAAGGCTCGAATTTTTCGACTAGATAAAATGAACAAATATTACTTTGAAATAATAATTGTTAGTAAAAAAATAAAATAAAAACTAAAAAGTAAAACATATATACAAATGATTTGGGATTTTTCATAATTTTAGGATTGAAAATTACCTTGAAATAAACCTAGAATTAGAAGAATTTGAGCCACTAAAACACCCAAACAAGTTCCCCAGGAATCTACTGAAACCCCCTCCTCTTTCCCTTCCCCTATTGCCTCGATTCCTCCACGAAACCCTACGTGGAAGCCCTCCGCCGCTAAAACCACCATCGACCTCCGTGTAAACCACCGGGAAATCTCTGTTCTCTCCACCGCCTCCTCTTATTCCTCCTGAAAACCTCCCCACAGCGAACCCTCCGCCGGGTAATCTCCAAATAGTCAAACCCACCGGAGTCTCCTCTGACAAATTCGAATACCCAACACCCGTTTCGGCCCCTTCTTCGCCGTCTGCGGCTGGTAATTCGTGGCGGCAAACGGGGCACGAGTTCCGCAATTGAAGCCATGGGAGTATACAGTCGGAATGGTACAAATGATCGCAAGGCATGTTTCGAACTTTGGTGCCTATTTCGAATTGTTCTTTGCAAACGGCGCAGCATAGCTCGTCGTGGATATGGGCCTCGTTTATTTCCACCGTCGGCATTGCTTCCACCGCCGCTTTCGACGCCGGCGGTTGCTCGTAACGCCCGGCGTTGTGGATTTCCATTTGCGATAACTGGTCGATTAAACGGTCAAACCCGGAACCCAGAAGAAACTCCGACATACTCGGAGGTAACGGCCGAAGACCCGACCCGGCTCCATCATCGTAGTAAAGCTCGAACCCTCTCCCGTTCCCGTTCTGTTCAACACCGGAATCTCCCCCGGAGGCGGACGAAGGCGAGGCCGAAACAGATGTAGCTGCTCCGCCGCGTAACACGATAACAGGATTAAAAGGAGAACGATTGCCGCGATGACGTCGGCTACGGCGGAGGACGTTGGTGCCGGGAGTAGGATGAGTGTACATCGCCGCTGTCGTTAGTCTGTTGCTTCCGACGTGAACATCACGCGCCGCTTCGGGATTGTTACCGATCTCTTCGACGAAACCGCCGTAGCAGTCGGGGCAACTGACGGTGCCGCGGTTCAAAAGCCGGACGACCCGATTGCAGCTGTAACACCAATACGACGTCGTCATCGCCATTATTTGTTCCGTTTACAGATCTGAGAAGGAAACAATTACAAAAAAGGGTAGAAAATGAAACTAATTATCAAAAGGAGTGAACATGTAAACTTTTTCTTTGGTTCAGAAAGAAATGAGAGAAAAGAACAGAGAAAGTCTGAAGTTTTTATTGAGAAACTGAAGGAAATAAATTTAATTTAAATGGGAAGATTTAACAAGAAAAGCCGCGTTGTTGCTTACGTGGAGTGTTTTAATTGGTTGTTTTTTAAACAAATATGGGGATTAAGAACGTAATAAAGGATTAGTCAAATTAGATAGGTTTTGTAATTTTCTTGGGGGTTAATTTATTGTGATAAAATTGTTTTCTTAAACAAGATTTTACTATTTATATTTAATTATTTTGGGTAATGTAAACAATAGTCAATAAACTAAGTAAAATGATTTTTTTTGGCTATTGAAGTTTCATAATTATAAAATGGGTCACTACACATTATAAAATAATGATAAATTTTGACAAGTTTAAGGATATTTTGTAACTGTTTGATAAGCTTTAATGATTATTTTGTAATTGTTTAATAAATTTAATGGTTATATTATAATTTTTAAAATTTTAATAATTAAAATATTATTTTTAGTAGTTTAGTGATTATGTAAGTACTTTACCTTATTCTTTTTAAGTTAGGTGTATTGTGGATTTAGTCATTTAACTCTAATTCGATCTTCTTTGATAATTTTATTTTTAAAAAATGTATTTCAATTTTGATTTAAATTAAATAAAAGTATATTTATTTATTTTATTTAAAACATGTGCTAATACAACTTATAATTTTACACGTGTATAGTTGATAATTACTATATAATTTTTAAATATGTAAAAGTTTATCTAATTGTAAAAAAAATAATATTCGTCACATTGATAAAATAATAATACATTTAATGTTTTAAAAAACTTATTATATAATTGATACTTGAATTTGGCAAATTTCCTTAAATAGATGCTTGAGTTTCTTTTGACCAATAAAGCAAATTTATATCATTAAACGATTAAAGATACAACTGTAAAGGTCGGGGCGCTACCGGTCCCCAAGACGTAAGACATTGAGAGTTTTTGGTCAGTTTGGCTAGGCAATCCGCAACCTGGTTACAAGAACGAGGGATAAAGGAGAAAGAACAAGACGTGCATGGTTTTGCTTGGACTCTAATGTCTTCCTCCACAGCTGAGGTCATACAGTCAGAGAGAATTTCGGATTTAAGCCTATTGATAACCGTTTGGCAATCGACTTCGATAATGACCCTAAAAAAACCATTACTGAGAGCGAGGGATATGTCAAGTCTGATGGCGTAGGCTTCCGCAATTGTAACCGAATAGGCGTTTGCGGGAGCGGTCACACCTTGGAGAAAGGAACCTGAATTGTCTCGGGCGATTGCTGCCAACATAGCTTTTCTGGTTTGGCCCTCGAAAGCAGCATCACAAATGATTTTGACCATGTTAACGGGCGGAGGAGACCAGGCTCTCGTGTTCTTTTGACCTAGATTCTTTTTCGGGGGCATGCTTGTGTAGCCTATGAGAATTCCAAGAAATCCCGTTCAACTCGCAACCATACCTCCCAAGGAGGGTCTTTTTTTTTCCTTCAAACACCCAAGCATTCTTTGATTTCCAAATAGTGCAAAGGAAGAAAGCAATAAGCGCACATCTCTCTTTGGAAGCCTCCAGCTGGCATAACTCGTAGACCTTTAACCACCATCGGGGAAAACCTGGGAAGCCAAGAGCAGAAGGTGAGTAATTAAAGCTCGATGCCTTCCAGACTGCTTGTACAAAAGGGCAGAAAAAAGGAGATGCTCGATGGATTCGCTTTGTTTTCCACATCTAGGGCAAGAGTCAAAGTCCTGAAATTTTCCATGAAAACGAGCCGTTAGGGTACTCTTTGTAGGCACAATGGAGTGGCAGAGTTTCCAAAGGAAAGATCAGATTTTAGACGGAACTTTTAAATTCCATATGGATTTCGAAACAACTTTGTTTTCACCCAGGGGGTTACTAGAAGATGATTCCGGAGGGGAATCAGACCTCTTCTCAATGTAGCGATATCCCGATTTCGCCGAGTAATCCCCGTTTTTTGTACCCGCCCATATTAAGGTATCTCTAACCTTCGGCCCTCCTATCGGGATAGACAAAATCGCCTTGGATTCATCCGATGAGAATAAACTCTCAATTTTGTAGGTATCTCAAGATCTTTTGTCTGAGTTCATAAGACAGGAGACAGACGGATAAGGACAATTTAATGGAGGTATGGTGGCAACCCTGAACATTCGCAAAGTCGAGATCCAATTGTCATTCCATGTTGAGGTACTTCTACCATTACCCACCCGTCAAAGGGATCCATTTCGAATCACCTCTATTCCTTCCCATATGCCTGCCCATGCCCAGGAGGGTTTTTTTTTATCTTGGGAGCTTTGAAAACGTTTCCGTTTGGGTAGTAGATACCACAGAGAGTCTGAGCAAGGAGAGAGTCCGGGTGTTTGACCAATTTCCAGGCGACTTTCGTGATTAAAGCCTTGTTGAAAATTCTGAGATTTCGGAAACCCAGTCCCCCTTTATCCTTCGATCGACAAAGCTCTTTCCAGTTAATCTAGTGTATGCTTTTTTTGTTTTCCCAGTTATTCCACCAAAATTTGGCCACTAGAGAGCTGAGTTCATCGCAGAAAGTGACTAGGAGGAGGAAACATTGCATGATATAGTTAGGAATTGCTTGTGCGATTGCCTTAATAAGAACTTCTTTACCTGCCTGATTAAGCAGCTTAGCTCTCCATCCCTTGAGACGATTCTGAACTCTCTCTTTTATGAAATTCAAAGCTTCTTTTTTTGCTTCTCCCCCAGAATGAAGGCAATCCAAGGTATCTATTGTCCTCTTCCATCGGTTTGAAACCCAAAATATTAGACAAATGGGTCCTCTGGTGATTACTGATGTTTGGGGAAAAGATAATTGAGGATTTCATATAATTGACCGTTTTTCCTGTAGCGTGTTAGAACAGATTAAGAATGCGAAGGACGGCTTGACAATTCTTGAGATTTGCTTTAGAAAACAAAAGACAATCATCCGCAAACAGCAAATGACTAAGAACCGGGCATCGACGTTTGATTCGGATACCATTAAAATTTTCCTTCTCGACCTCCTTTTCCAAAATCCACGAGAGGATACTGGTGATAAAGATAAATAACAATGGAGATAGCGGATCACCTAGTCTTAGACCCATTCCAGCACTAAAGTCACCCACTTTCTCTCCATTAAGGACCAGGGAGAAAGAGGTGGATGAGACACATTATATACCTTGAGTGACCCACCAATCATAGAACCCTAGTAGCTTCATGACCTGTCTGAGAAGATCCCAATCCACTTTGTCGTAGGCTTTCTCGAGGTCAATTTTCAAAGCCATAAACCCCTTTATCCTTTTTTTGCTCTTTTAATTGCGTGAAAAACTTCATTAGCGATAATGATGTTATCATGGATGGATCTACCTTGGACAAAGGCTGACTGATGATGTGGGATAATCTCCGGAAGGCATTTTTCAATCTCGTTGCTAAGATCTTAGTGAGAACCTTCATCGAGTAATTGTAGAGACTGATTGGTCGAAAATGGAAGACTTTCGATGGATTTGGTATCTTGGGGGATAAGAACGATGTTGGTTTTATTTATCCCGTAGTCGAGACGTCCTACATTAAAAAGACATAAACCATCTTGATGAGAACTTCTTTAATAGTATCCCAGAAAGTTTGGTAAAATCTTCCCGGGAAGCCATCGGGTCCAGGGGCCTTTGATGCTCCCATATAAAAAACTGCCTTTCTTATCTCCTCTGCTGACACATGTTTTCTCAGATCGGAATTCATCTCCTCGGTTACCAACTGGGGAATATATTCCTTAATACCTTGGAAATCAATAGAATGGTCCTTTGAAAACAATTTTTGAAAATACTGTTGAAACTGACCCGCAATCTCCCCAGAATCCTCTGTCCATACTCCGTTCTCACTCTTCAGCATGATAATGGAGTTGTTTCTCCGATGTTGTATAGTTGTTGTAATACCCGAGTTTAGGGGTCGGGTGAAAATAATATTTTAATATTGTTACGGGTTTCAGTTTTATAATTAAAATAATAATGTATTATTTTGGTCTTCGTATTTTTTCAAAACAAACAATTGTGTTGGACCAAATTGGATTGAAACTCAAATTCATGGATTTTAAAGTAAATGAGATTGCCATCTCATTAATGACATTTTTGTAATAAAATGGCCATCCAAATTAAAAACCCCTCTTTTTATTTAAAACACAAATTGCCATCTTCTTCCCCAACCCTTCTCCATTTTCACGTCAAACTCTCCTTCCCCTCCTTGGTGCTTTTCCATCAAATCTTGCCTCCATTTTTGGAGCATTTTGAAAGGTAATTACATTTCTGACTTGCTCTCATCTTCCTCTACTTGGAAGTACAAATAGATTTCATTTTCATCAATGTTTTAGAATTTGGGGTTTTCAAAGTTTTGGTTAAAGGTTGTGACTTTATGAGTTTTTATCAAGGCTTTTGTTTATTTATGTTAGATATGTTGTTTGTGAATCAAATAGTCCAACATATATGATTTTTAGAGTATTTTAAATGAATTCCCAAATTTGGGTATAAATGGGGTTTTTGGAGGGTTTTGAGTGAGTTTTGGGGGTTGTTTTAGGTGGGAATTGATAGCCCAATGGTAGTACTATGGTTAGGGGTTGATTTGGGATCATTTGTGGGTGCAATGGATGTTGGAAACATGGTTTTTGGACATGGTTTTGGGGCTGTCCGAGATTGCAAATATTGGGGTTTGTTCATGGCTTGCAACGTTGTAAATTGAATTTGAATTGTGTTCCGGGTTGGTCTTTTGATGTTGGGCTGATTTGGAATTGTTTGAAATGTGTTTGAGGTTGTTTAGAAGCGGGAATTCGTGTTGGAGAAGCTTCGGGAAGAAATCCGGAAATTTGAGGGAGGTTGCTTGCTTGGCTTGGAGCTTGGAAGCTTAGGTGAGTGGTTAAAATGTTTTAAATGGCTTTGATCAATTGGTTCAAGCATATGAATGTGGAAATGTTTTCAAGAATCGTTTTGGTTCAAGGTTGGTTTTGAAAGAGTTTAGTTGGGCTTGAAAAGTAAATTTTAAATTCAAGAGTAAGTTGATGAGAATCGCCTCTTTAATTTCCCCTTTTTCTATTTGTTTTCATTACTTGTGATGATGGTTTGTTAAGCATGAAATTTAAATACTTTGAGTAGAAGCATGTTGCTTATTACTATATCGTTAATGATGTATGATGGTAATAATGGTGACGTTGTTATACCTTGTAAGATGTGTGTAAGTTGGTGCAGGTTGTGCACGAAAATGGTGAGTAAGACCATTTGTGATTGGTAAGATTGTAAGTAGTAAGTGATGTCTAATTGTGGATATTGTTACATCTTGTTTTGTTTGTGCATTATATAGTGAGTACATGTCACATGATAGTGATTGTATATCGTGTTGCATGGTTGGTGTCGAACCTCACGTGATGGTTGTCGTTGCTCCGGTGATGTGTAGTCCCACCGGTAGCGAGTGGTATAAGACTCCGGTGATGTGTAGTCCCGCCGGTAGTGACTAGTAGAAGAGTACTTTGATGTGTAGTCCCATTGGAAAACTACTAGTCGAAACGGTGATGTGTAGTCCCACCGTGTGTGTTTTGGTTATGCTTGTGCATGCCATGTGTTGCTCATGTTGTATCTCACTATATCATTCCTTTTTATGGTTTTGCTTTAATTTAGGATCATGCCTTTATTCATACCATGATGTGTGATGCCATGTTAAATGCCTATATCGTTGACTTGTGGTTGAACTTGTATGTGTTGGCCTTTACTTTTAAAGAAAGCTTTGAACCCTGCATTGTCGTAGTTATGCTTTAGAGCTCTGCTCACTAAGCTTTATGCTTACGCTCTCCTTTTTCCGACAATGCAGATCTTTAGCTTGGGAGTTAGCAAGGAGCAAGAAAAGGGCGTCCAAGCGTGTGATAGTTTGCTCAAGTATAGTTTATTAAATAATGTAGTAGTTTAGCAATGGGAAATGCTACGTGTTTTAGGAGCTTGTATCTAGACTCTTTCGTGTTGGCTTTATGTGGTTAATGCCTTATGTTGATGTTTTGGATTGATTATGGGTTGTAATGCATGAATGCTATGATGAATGTTTGTGTATGGTGGCATGCCTCTAGACGTTTAGGTTGCCTTGTTAGTGATGCAAACCTCTTATATGTTGACTTGTGCCTTTTGGGGCCTTTTGAACTTTTAGGTATGCCCTTTTATGCTAAAATTGCCCCTTTGTTTGAATGCCATGATTGGATGCCTTGATTCATGTTTGATTGTTACCTATGGCTCATGTATGATTGCTTAAATGTTTGTATATGCATAGGAGAGTCTAAAAATGCATCTAGAGTCTTGATTGAGGTCACCAAGTTGAAAATTGTGGAATTGCAGAGCAGGGCGTATCGATACGCCTGAGGGCCGTATCGATACGGCCTTGCCTAAAGGCCACGAATTTTGCATGGTGTACCGATACCCTCCAAAGTTACTGGAATTTGGAAAAGTTGGAACGAGTAGTGCGTACCGATACGGGGTTCTCGAGTATCGATACGGGTCTACTCCGTTGACCAAGAAGGTTTGACCGAGAAGGACGTATCGAAACGCTCAAGGGCTGTATCGATACGGTCTTCCCGGAGTTGACTCTTAGGGTTGACCTGATCAGGGCGTATCGATACCCCTGGTTAGGGTACCGATACGGTTTGCCCTGTAAGCTTAAAAATGGACTAGTATGTATGATCGGGGTTTGAATGTGATCTTTCTTTGGACGTTTTCCGCTGTTGTGAATCACTTAGGACTTAATGTTCCTCTAGACAAGATTAAATTAAAAAGAAAAAAAATAGGGTTGCTAACTGAGGGGAACCTTAACGGGTTTCACTCAGTTTTCCCCGTGTGACCCACTCGGATCGGTCATCCGGCCAGACCGTGACGAGGGGGTTACATTTATTGGTATCAGAGCCTGAGGTTTTCGTGACCTCGGGTAGGTAAGTGAGGTAAGTTTGATGTGTTATGTTGTTGTTATGTCTTAGTGAATGTTTTTCCATATATGCTTAATGTTTGCTTGTTAGTACGATGTTTGAAAGCATGTGTAAGCTTGATGGGTGTGTTGAGGTGTAGCGTCGAGTTCCCATTGCTACTATTACTTATTTGAAAAGATTTTTGTAAAGGAATATACTTGAGCACCTTGGACCTTTGCTCTTGCTAACCCTAAATATTCTCGTTTGTGTGTTTTGTTTATTATTGTATTGTTGTCTTTGGTAAGTTTGAGGCCGAGGCCTGGGCTGAGAGCTGGTAATCGTGAATCTGAGGTTTTAGAGGATGTGAACGATGAGAGAGTTCGTCGCTTTAGTTCAGGCCAATATGACCGTACCAGAGTTTGGAGTGTAGTTTGTTTGTTTGGGTCAACAGGCACATGAGTTGGTTTCTGTTGAGGGAGAACAATGTGACCGATCCTGACATGAGATGGTAAGAGAAATGATGAACTAAGAGTTGGCTTCGGAATGATGTCGATGTTATAGCAAGTAATTCCTCGATGCAGTCAATGAGCTTGTTTTTCTGATTGATTCTGGATGTACGTGTCCGTGTATTTGGAAGGAGCATGTAAAGTTGTTGAATCTACCTTGTGAGGTACTAGAGGTAGGTGTTGGTGTTGCTAGCTCCTTCAGGGATACAGTCGTGGTCAGAAAGATGTACAAGGGGTGTTCGTTGATGGTTCAGTGGCACGTGTTTTCAGTTGATGCGATGGAATTGTTTTTTTTATGGTTTTGATGTGAAACTATGCATGGGTTAGCTTGTAGAACATAGAGTTAGGGTAGACTTTGAGGCGATGTGAGTTTTCTTAAAGCTTACGGATGACTATGAGATTGTAATGGTAGGTGGGAATGTGGATTTCGTATCGAATGTTGATCCAACCTTAGAGGTCAAAGATTGATTGAGTTAGTTGACAGGCTTGCCTAGCAACGTGATGTATTTGATTTTTGAATGAGGATTAGACCGCAGACTGTTAGAATATGTTGTATTTTCCTAAAATTGTTAGTAAGAATTACCCGGTTTGTCCCTTGTTAGGGAAGAAGAGTTTGTTATTGATACCGCCTCCGAGTTTGCTCATGTTTTGTTTGCTCTGTACCTTATGATTCTCGACCGACCTGAGAGTGTTGAAGAATAAACTACGAATTTGTTAGACCTTAGATTTATTTGGCTTAGTACATCATCTTAGAGTGTGACAGTGCAACTTGTGAAGAAGAGAGATGACAATACGAGAATGTGTTTAGATTTCAGGAAGTTGAAACAGTTGACAGTGAACAATTAGTGTCCTTTTTCCGAGCATCAGTGGTTTGTTGATCAGTTGAGGAGTGCTTCAGTCTTTTTAAGATTAATTTGAGATCCGATTACTATCAGTTGAAAGCGAGAGAGGTTGATGTACCAAAGACAGCTTTCGGGGCTGATGTGATCACTTTGGGTTTTGAGTTATGCCGTTTTGATTGACTAGTGTGTTAGTTACTTTTATAGAGATGTTGAGCAGAATGTTTTCCTAAGTCCTTGATCAGTTTGTAGTAGCTCTCTTAGATGATACGTGGGTATATTCACGTACCGAAGAAGACCATGACAAGCCTTGAAGTTAGGGTTGTAGATCCTTTTAGAGAATCAGTTGTATGCCAAGTTGAGCAAGCGTGAACTCCAAGTTAATGAATATGTCCTCCTAGGATATGTAGATTAGCCGAGCGTATTAGAGTAAATCCCAAGTAGTCAGAAGAAAATGTGAGTTGGAAGAAATTGAAGACTGTGACAGGTATCTATAGTTCCTAGGTCTAGCATTGTTACTATCGAAGGTTTGTAAATGATCCTTTGAAGATAGCTACTCCTTGACAGATTATTACAGAAGAGTGTACAGTTTGTGTGGTTAGATGCGAGACAATGAGCCCTTGAGAAACATAAAGAAACTTTGATGAACGCTTCAACCTTGATCCAGTCATGTCAGAGAAATAGTTTGTGAACCATAGTGATGCGTTACATGTAGAGTTAGGTTGTGTGCTTATGCAAGACAGAAGATTGTAGCTTATTCATCGAGATAGTTGAAAGATCGAGAGAAGAGTTATCCAATATGAGACATAGAGTTAATTACAGTTGTATTTGCTTCGAAGACTTAGAGACAAAGCTTGTATAGTAAGAAATGCACAATGTATATGTACATATCATCAGAACTTGAAATATTAGACGACTTAGGAAGGGTTGAAACTTGAACATCATGAGTTGTTAGAATTGCTTGAGGACCGTAATCTTGAGATTGAGTACCATCCGAAGATGATCAACGTAGTAACCAATGCTTCGAGTTGTATTTGTTGTTAGATTAATAGTTGAGTTGTGGGATGTAATTGCCGGATTCAGTTTACCAAATGATAGTAATCTTGTGGCCGAGTTACATGTTAAACCTACATTGAGTCAGGATGCTTGAAGAGAAACAGTTGCAAAACAGGTTCTTGGCACCTCACGTGCAAGACATAGTGGAAGGAAGACCGTCAGAATACAGTTTCAGAGATGATAGAGTTTGTATTTTTAGAGACAGAATAGTTGTACCTATAGACATAGTGTTTTGAGACATATTGTGTTGGCCGAAGCATACAACAGTTTATTTGTATTGCATCTGAGTTGTATGAAGACGTATTGTGGGGTGAAGATGAGTACTTCTGGATTGAGTTGATGAATAATGTGGTTCAGTATGAGAGTAAGTGTGTAAATTGCCAGCGTGTTAAGACCGAACATCAGTTTTCTTCTAGTTTGTTACATTTGTGGGAGATCCGTATTGGAAGCGAGTAATAGATTCGAGAGATCTTGTGTCTGATTCACCTTCGATTTCCTCAGTGAGAGCTTAGTTGAGTAATCAATGTTAGTTGCACTGTATGTGGTCCTTTATACACGTTCACGTTACTTGTACCTTGTGTAAGATGGCGGGGTTGTGCCTTAGCAAGAGTGTGAGTTGTACAGTGTCTTGTATTCGATAGTGGTCAATAGAGGTTCGAGATTTTTGCTAGATTTTTGAAGACGTATGCATAGTGTTGTATGAGATTGTGAATCGGGCTAGTCCTGTCGTTTATCTGTTGCAGTTACCACCAGAGTCAGAAAGAGGTTTGAGATGTGTTCTGTGTATCTATGATTCAGAAATTTGAAGCTGATCTGTCTCGTGCTATGTTTGTAGAAGAAATTGAGTAGTTTAAAATTGATATGCGGCGGAGAACCAGTTGGGGTCTTAGCATCAGATGTCTGTTGTTGTGTGGTAAGCCTACTGAGTTGGTTAGTATGTGATGGTGAGAAGGAAAGTGTGGAGTAGCAGGTTTTAGTGGCTCCTCATGTTCAATAAATTTCGGGGACAAAATTTCTTAAGTGGGGGAGAGTTGTAACACCCGAGTTTAGGGGTCGAGTGAAAATAATATTTTAATATTGTTACGGGTTTCAGTTTTATAATTAAAATAATAATGTATTATTTTGGTCTTCGTATTTTTTCAAAACAAACAATTGTGTTGGACCAAATTGGATTGAAACTCAAATTCATGGATTTTAAAGTAAATGAGATTGCCATCTCATTAATGGCATTTTTGTAATAAAATGGTCATCCAAATTAAAAACCCCTCTTTTTATTTAAAACACAAATTGCCATCTTCTTCTCCAACCCTTCTCCATTTTCACTTCAAACTCCCCTCCCCCTCCTTGGTGCTTTTCCATCAAATCTTGCCTCCATTTTTGGAGCATTTTGAAAGGTAATTACATTTCCGACTTGCTCTCATCTTCCTCTACTTGGAAGTACAAATAGATTTAATTTTCATCAATGTTTTAGAATTTGGGTTTTTCAAAGTTTTGGTTAAAGGTTGTGACTTTATGAGTTTTTATCAAGGCTTTTGTTTATTTATATTAGATATGTTGTTTGTGAATCAAATAGTCCAACATATATGATTTTTAGAGTATTTTAAATGAATTCCCGAATTTGGGTATAAATGGGTTTTTAGAGGGGTTTGGGTGAGTTTTGGGGGTTGTTTTAGGTGGGAATTGATAGCCCAATGGTAGTACTATGATTAGGGGTTGATTTGGGATCGTTTGTGGGTGCAATGGATGTTGGAAACATAGTTTTTGGACATGGTTTTGGGGCTGTCCGAGATTGCAAATATTGGGGTTTGTTCATGGCTTGCAACGTTGTAAATTGAATTTGAATTGTGTTCCGGGTTGGTCTTTTGATGTTGGGCTGATTTGGAATTGTTTGAAATGTGTTTGAGGTTGTTTAGAAGCGGGAATTCGTGTTGGAGAAGCTTTGGGAAGAAATCCGGAAATTTGAGGGAGGTTGCTTGCTTGGCTTGGAGCTTGGAAGCTTAGGTGAGTGGTTAAAATGTTTTAAATGGCTTTGATCAATTGGTTCAAGCATATGAATGTGGAAATGTTTTCAAGAATCGTTTTGGTTCAAGGTTGGTTTTGAAAGAGTTTAGTTGGTCTTGAAAAGTCAATTTTAAATTCAAGAGTAAGTTGATGAGAATCGCCTCTTTAATTTCCCCTTTTTTCGTTTGTTTTCATTACTTGTGATGATGGTTTGTTAAGCATGAAATTTAAATACTTTAAGTAGAAGCATGTTGCTTATTACTATATCGTTAATGATGTATGATGGTAATAATGCTGACGTTGTTATACCTTGTAAGATGTGTGTAAGTTGGTGCAGGTTGTGCACGAAAATGGTGAGTAAGACCATTTGTGATTGGTAAGATTGTAAGTAGTAAGTGATGTCTAATTGTGGATATTGTTACATCTTGTTTTGGTTGTGCATGATATAGTGAGTACATGTCGCATGATAGTGATTGTATATCGTGTTGCATGGTTGGTGTCGAACCTCACGTGATGGTTGTCGTTGCTCCGGTGATGTGTAGTCCCACTGGTAGCGAGTGGTATAAGACTCCGGTGATGTGTAGTCCCGCCGGTAGTGACTAGTAGAAGAGTACTTTAAAGTGTAGTCCTATTGGAAAACTACTAGTCGAAACGGTGATGTGTAGTCCCACCGTGTGTGTTTTGGTTATGCTTGTGCATGCCATGTGTTGCTCATGTTGTATCTCACTATATCATTCCTTTTTATGGTTTTGCTTTAATTTAGGATCATGCCTTTATGCATACCATGATGTGTGATGCCATGTTAAATGCCTATATCGTTGACTTGTGGTTGAACTTGTATGTGTTGGCCTTTACTTTTAAAGAAAGCTTTGAACCCTGCATTGTCGTAGTTATGCTTTAGGGCTCTGCTCACTAAGCTTTATGCTTACGCTCTCCTTTTTCCGACAATGCAGATCTTTAGCTTGGGAGTTAGCAAGGAGCAAGAAAAGGGCGTCCAAGCGTGTGATAGTTTGCTCAAGTATGATTTATTAAATAATGTAGTAGTTTAGCAATGGGAAATGCTACGTGTTTTAGAAGCTTGTATCTAGACTCCTTCGTGTTGGCTTTATGTGGTTAATGCCTTATGTTGATGTTTTGGATTGATTATGGGTTGTAATGCATGAATGCTATGATGAATGTTTGTGTATGGTGGCATGCCTCTAGACGTTTAGGTTGCCTTGTTAGTGATGCAAACCTCTTATATGTTGACTTGTGCCTTTTGGGGCCTTTTGAACTTTTAGGTATGCCCTTTTATGCTAAAATTGCCCCTTTGTTTGAATGCCATGATTGGATGCCTTGATTCATGTTTGATTGTTACCTATGGCTCATGTATGATTGCTTAAATGTTTGTATGTGCATAGGAGAGTTTAAAAATGCATCTAGAGTCTTGATTGAGGTCACCAAGTTGAAAATTGTGGAATTGCAGAGCAGGGCGTATCGATACGCCTGAGGGCCGTATCGATACGGCCTTGTCTAAAGGCCACGAATTTTGCATGGTGTACCGATACCCTAAGGGTATCGATACCCTCCAAAGTTACTGGAATTTGGAAAAGTTGGAACGAGTAGTGCGTACCGATACGGGGTTCTCGAGTATCGATACGGGTCTACTCCGTTGACCAAGAAGGTTTGACCGAGAAGGACGTATCGATACGCTCAAGGGCTGTATCGATACGGTCTTCCCGGAGTTGACTCTTAGGGTTGACCTGGTCAGGGCGTATCGATACCCCTGGTTAGGGTACCGATACGGTTTGCCCTGTAAGCTTAAAAATGGACTAGTATGTATGGTCGGGGTTCGAATGTGATCTTTCTTTGGACGCTTTCCGCTGTTGTGAATCACTTAGGACTTAATGTTCCTCTAGACAAGATTAAATTAAAAAGAAAAAAATAGGGTTGCTAACCGAGGGGAACCTTAACGGGTTTCACTCAGTTTTCCCCGTGTGGCCCACTCGGATCGGTCATCCGGCCAGACCGTGACGAGGGGGTTACAGTTGTTGCATGGAAGAATTTAGTATTTTTGTCTCTCCATTTCAGCCAATTAACTCTAGATCGTTGGTGCCAATACCTTTCCTCTTTCTCCTATTCAGAATCAAGCTCCCTCTTCAAAAGATTGTATTCTTCCAACTCTGAACATGCCATTTTCTTTCTTTAGAATTGTTTAATTCTGGTTATAAGCACTCACTTCCTTTCGTTTTTTGACTTCGTCTTCATTTTGCTCCATTTAATGAGAGCCCTCCTAGTGGAACGAATCCTCCTCTCAAAAATTGTCCAAGGTCTATTCTCAAAGAGTACTGACCACTCGTCAGAGACTGTCTTTGAGGAGTCTTCTTCTAGCAGCCACTTATTTTCGAACTTGAAATTCCTCTTAAATTTCCTAGGATGCCCTTCCGTAAGAAAGATATTAGGAGCATGGTCGGAAGCCATAACAATGTCCATTAGCCCTATTGCTTTAGAAAAGGTCAGACTCCACTCAACGGAGCAAAGAACACAGTCTAGTTTCTCAAGTATGGAACCTTCGCCACTTCTTTAGTTGAACCAAGTAAAATTGTCTCCCTTGATAGGTAGTTCTACTAGTCCCTTGGAGTCAACAAAGTCTGTAAAACATTTTGTCTCCTCAGGATTAACTGGTTTTGAGCAGTCTTCTTCTAACAACCATTTATTTTCGAACTTAAAATCCGTCTTAAATTTCCTGGGATGCTTGTGTTGACTTGACATTTCATCACCTAATTAAATTTGTAATGCTCTTTACTCAACCAAAGTCGAAAAAAATTAACGCTCTCTACTATTAACTCACGTCGGCTCAAAATTTTTTTAATTAAAAGTTCGTGTTCAGGTCAGATTCGGGTTTAGAGTAAAAAATCTGACCCGACCCGAGTTAATAGTGTAATTTCTCCCTTTTTAAAGAATATTTATAATAATACTCACTCTTTATATATATTTCTATAATTAGGTCCTTAAAATTGATTTTTTATTTACAATTTGGTCTCTAAAATTATTTTTTACTATTAGGTCTTTAAAATTATTTTTTTACAATTAGGTCCTTAAATTTTTTTTTAATAGATCGGGTCGGGTCGAGTTCAAGTTTAGGCATATAAATTTAAGGTCGAGTTTGTGTGAGCCAAAAATCGACCCGACCTGTACCTATCTCGACTTGATATTGGCTGGTTAAAATAATTACAACATTAAGTGTCGCGTGTTACAACTTTATTCGCGGTTTGAAATGCCACATCAATTGAGAACTTTTTTCAAGTTTAGATATTAATACAGGAATTCTTTCATAATTCAGGTATTTTAAAAAATTGTAAATCTTATATACCAAATTGAAAAATAAAACCTCAAAAGTGTCCTATACTCTGATGACTAATCTAAATAGGCTAGTAATTATTTAAATTTGAATGCTCAAATTAAAATGATAGGATTCAAGAGATCTCCTGATTAAACTAATACCTATGTTTATATTATCTTATCTTTTATAAGTTTAATTCGAATTTCAATATTAGAATGTTATATCTTTATTTAATAAAAGATTTATATGATTCAAATAAATTGTTAAACATATTAAATCAAAATTAGAATAACCTACTTTTAGACATCATTTTTTTTAATTTCGAATCAGCCATTAATCATCTATTTAAAGATTTATTACAACTTATATTTAGTTGAATGCAATTAATATGTTGGTTAATTTATTTAAATCATGATTATATTTCAATAATTTAAACCAGTCAATTAACAATAGTTTATAAACACTATTTAAAGAGAATTAAAATTGATATAAAGAAAAGAATTCCATTTAATTCAAGAACTCACAAAAATATTTTTAATAGAATAGTTATTTAGTACATTGAACATATTTTAAAATTTTATAATCGAGGTTAAAAAATCGTTACATATGTATATAGAAATTATATTAATCGAAGGATATTATACGGTTAAACACAATTAAACGCACATACATATGTATATAGAAATTATATTAATCGATTTAAAATTCAGTCCACCAAACAACAAGTTTTATACATTGCTTGTAAAAAAAAAACTCTCGTGTAATAGATAATAATTTTGGGTAAAGTATATAAGTAGGAGTATAAATGATCAGAGCGTTCGACGAATCGTTCATGAACCGTTCGTTTATGTTCATTTATTAAGCTAAATAAACGGGAATGATTTTTTAATGTTTGTTTAATAAATGAACACGAACATAGGTGTGTTCGGTTCTTTTATGTTCACGAACAAACTTGTTTATATGCTCCTTTATAGAATAAAAACGCTTGTGAATATATAAATACTATTTTTTGTTGTTGCTAAGATGTTATATAAGTTCATATTGAAATATAAGTTTTATTTTATTTTATTTTATTGTTTTATTTATGGTTACTTTAGTTAATATTTCTTAACATATAAACAAACATGTTCGCGAACAATAAACAAACACGTTCGCGAACATTTAAACGAACATGTTCGTGAACACTTAAACAAACACGTTCGCGAACACTTAAACGAACATCTGCGTGAATACTTAAATGAACACGTTCGTGAACACAAAACAAACGAACACAAACACATTCAAAAATAAATAAACGAACAAGAACACAATATTAAAAATTTAAACGAACACGAACCAAACATGAATACCTATAAAAATAAACAAACGAACACGAATATAATCTTATTCGTTCAAACTCGGTTCGTTTACACTCTTATATAGAAGTGATCACTAAACTAAGCAAAAAAAAATTAGTCATCAAAGTTAAAAAATATGAAATAGTCATTAAACTTATCGATATGTTATAAAATAATGATAAGTTTAAGGTTATTTTATAACAAATTTATGAGTTCTAATGAGCATTTGTAATAGTTTGATAAATTTAATATTTAATTTATAATTTTCAAAACTTTAATGGTCAAAAAATTGTTATTGTTTAGTTTAGTGATCATTTAATGTATTTTACCCAATAATATTTATAATATTGGGATGCCCTTATAAAAAGGAAATTTTAGGAAAAGTTTTAAATTTCATAATAAAGTATAAAGGAGTATTCCAAAAGAAAAGGCATCAAAGCGAACAAAACCTCGAGTGAATGACACGCGCAAGACTAATATAAACTTGACACGCGTTTCCACATATGAGTCATAATTGAATAGCGTGGCCCTTGTCAATATCTGACACGTCATCTGCGATTATGAACGTGTGAATATGCATGTAAACAACTTGTTTCCTACTTTCTAGAATTTTGATAATTTGCAAAAACTTATTTTATATTATATTTAAATAATAATTTAGAACATAAATGGTATAAAACAAAGCCAACCGTTTTGTGATATTATAATTTTTTTTTTAAAATATTTTGGAGCTTTTAAAAATATAATTTAAATTCTTATTCAATAAAATAATTGTGGTAATGGGAGAAACATGAGCGACCAATTAGGGCCTTATTAGTAGGATTCTGGGCATGCGCAAGTGGAGCGACCATACGCCCCAAAAAGAGAGGCAAAAAAAAAGAACTAAACATAAATTAAATACTTATAAATTTTTATATTCAGTAATTTAAAACTTACGAACAATTTACATCGTCTTTCAAATTAATTGCAAAATGCAAACATTAATATATCTTAAGTAATCATTTAGAATTGAATAACTTCTTCTATATTGTCGATCAAATCATTATTTCTTCAGATAAAAGATTTAAACAATATTACGTATATGAGTGTTTTTGGTTTTTTTCTTCATTGTGATAAATCACTTTCATTGGACGGCGTTAGTCTCAAAATTCATTGTAATAATTTTGAAAACGCGCTTAAGAAATATGAGTTATATTATAAAAATGCATTAGATATTGAGCTGAAATTACTTAAAGAACGTTTATCTAAGGAAAATATGGGAGCAATGGATATATTAAGATTTTTAAAACCTTTTAATTACTTCCCAAATGCGACAATTGCTTATAGAATCTTATTGACCATTCTTATTATTGTTGTTTATGTGGAACGAAATTGTTCAAAATTGAAGTTGTTGAAGTAATACTTACGGACAACTAATGTCGAAAGAAAGGTAAAATAGACTTGCTTTGATAGCAATCGAAAGTGATCTTTTAGAATAAGTTGATATTGAAAATATTGTAATGATTTTGCTTCAAAACATGCAACAAAATCAACACTTTTTAAGTGAAAATGTTAGATTTGTAAATGTTTATAAGTGGATTTTTGTTATTCAAGAGAGTACTTAATCAATTTTTTATTAACTTTTTTGAAAATAAAATTATTTTTTACGAATTGTAAATTAAAGTTCCATTGTAATAAATTGCACATAGTCTTCTAAATCTTTGAACCGCCCCTGAGCCTCACCGTCTAAGTTCATAACTTTACAGATTTTTTTAAGAAACAATCTAGCAAGTTAGTTGTATTTATGGTGATTTTCTAACAAAACATTAAAATAGTTTGATAAATAACAAATTAATTTATTAATAAAATATTTTATTAATTGTTCAAAATAATAAAACATATTTAACCAATTCTACTCATGATTAAATCAATTGTATGATTTTCGAAGTCCATTTTTACTCAGATGGACATAACTCGTGAGCTCGAGTTAATATTAATTTCATATTAAAAATAATAAAACTTGATTTTATATTAATATTTATACATTCTAAAATCTAAATGGCACCAGAGCTAAGGAATATTTTGGTACACACCAGTCTTTTATAAAGTTTTTCTTTTCTTTCCTTTTATTTACCAAAAGAAATAAAGTGACTGTTTTCATGTACAAACAAAGTAAACTTCAGTTAAAGAAAACCCTTTTCTAAATAAAAGAATTTAAATTACTTTATACAGATGACAGATCCTAGTGTTATGAATGGAGTAAGCTTAATATCTCATCAAGGTAAGAAATATTTTGATGTCGTTAAGGTAGAAAATTAAGTTAAAAGAATCGTTCTTATAATATATTTCTACAGAAGTTATTTTAGATTAACCGGTCAATGAGTTAAATACCGATGATTATGTAAACAAAACCCTTTTAACCCGAGAAATGGTACCATTAATAAAAGACAACGTATTTTACTTAAATGATCTAAATTCGAGTAGTTTAGTCTATAAATATACATAAATTTATTTAAATTTGAAACCAAATATAGATATTGTTTTGTGCTTGAATAAAACTATAAACAACCCTTATTTTTCAAAGCCTTTTCTTTTTTCCCTCCATTTTTAAAAGAAACCCTTTTTCTCAAAGTCATTTCTTCTTTACTTTTTCTTCTATCATTTTTTATTTAAAAATAAAAATTAAACTGTTCAATTTTTAGGTGCTCGATTTCCTTCAATCGTTCTAGCTCGCCAAGTGTGGAGAAGTTAGATAATCGGGTGAATTTGTGGGAAGAGAAATATAGACAAGATACAAAGATTTATAGTGGTTCGCCCTTCTAACAATCCTCTACATCCACTACCTTAGCTTCCCACTAAGGATTTCAACAAATTCACTCTTTGAATTTCGTCCCCTTTTCTCGGCTTAGGAGGAAACCGTTACAACGATTAAGCTAACTACCCTTAGCTTAATCAAACACTCTCTTACAAGAGAAATTCTAAAGCAAACTTGAAATCCCTCTAATAAGTAATTGTTTGCACTATAAAGCTCTCACCCAAAACCTATACACTTGAGCAAATTTGACAATTAAGCTCACAAGTGTTGTCTATACAAAAAAATGTACAAATAAGCTCTAAGACAATTTTGACATCATATAGTTGTTGACAATTGAAGCATTAGTCTTCTCTTGATGCTTGGAGATCCCTTTTATACTCCAAATTGAGTTTGTAGCCGTTAAGGACCGTTGGTGTTGTTTTGGAGCCGTTGGAACCTTTATTTCCCTCCATAAATGCAGTTCTGCAGCTTGACATATCGATACTTCTCAAATCGTATCGATACGGTCCCGATAAGAAAGTAACCGTTGAGCACTTCAGCTGGGGCGTATCGATATGCTTGACTAGCGTATCGGTACGATCCTGCAATTTAAAAGACCGTTGGAAAATTGATCGTTGGGGGTAGTTAAGCGTATCTGTACGCGAACTAGCTGTTGGATATTTTAAGACATACCGTATCGATACAACAAGGCGTATCGGTACATGTTTTGGCTACTGAAAAATGACTGTAGTTGAAACTCTAGGGCGTATTGGTACGATACCAGACTGTATCGGTACGGGTACTTGAAAAGCACGGTTTTGACTACTTTAAATACACTTTAAATCATTCAAAAGCCATGTAACAACCCTTAAACATATTTTCAAGTTGTTTTTGATTAAAATATATTTTAAATTCTTTTCAATTTAGTCCAAAACATTTTTCAAATATTATATCAAAATCCTTAGTTCTACATAAACTCAATATTAAAAAGAACCAATCCCATAATCATCTACCAATTAGGCTAATTCGATAAGATATTAGGTTCTTTAAACAATATCAAAGGTTCAAATCTTAGCATTAAGAATGGAGTAATTCGTTTGTGATGATTATCCTTATAATAAACCAATACAATTTTTAATTTGACTTAATTGACCAATAAATTAAATATAAAAAATTATACATAAAAAATATCACCAATCGCATGACTAAAAAAAACAACAACTAGATATGGCCTTTTCTTTTATGGCATTGACCAAAAGTTAAAGAAATTTTATAAAATATGTTAATTATATGATGTCTCACCTTTTTGTTGGGTACATTTTTGAGCTCGTTTTAGTTTTTTTACTATTAAATAGAATAAATTTAATAAAAAGTTAATTTGAATTAATTTTTATTATAAAGATATAAAATCAAACTATTTAATAATAAAGTGAATAAATCGAACAATCCTTATAATAAAGAGGCTTAAATCTTAATAGATATTTTCACCTTAAACCTATTATCATTTTTTTTGAAACGGTTTTTATTGATGAATGCACAATTCCAGGCCTCGTTAAAAAATCTCCCTAACCTAGGATGGAGGAAAAAGAGTGCCCTGGAAAAGTGCAAGTACGTAATACAACAATGGTTCTAACAACTTACAAAATGATTACACGCCAAAGCATAATTCCAAATGCTTATTTATTAACCTGACCACTATCAAAACACCTTGCTGAAGCTGCAAAACCAGTACGTGCCCACCTTAATTCGAACACGCCATCTTCGGATTGATCCAAAGAAGTGGAGCTTTCCTAGAAATTCCAGCCTTAGCTAGTCTATCGGCTAAAACGTTGAATTCCCTAGAGATGGCTTGAATGCGTCCGCCAACCTCTTGGCAAATACTAGCACAGTCATTCACGATGGATCGGAAAATAGGAGGTGCAGAATACGGTTTGTTTATCCAGTCGACAACCATCGAAAAATCTGATTCCAATATCAATTTGAATTCTGAAAACCAAGGAATAGAACGTACCAAAGAACATGCTTCCAGGATAGCCAGAAGCTCCGTGGTGGTAGCGTCGAAAGAACCCACGAATTTTGAGAACTGGATCAGCAATGACTTTTTGTGGTTAATGCAAACCCCGCCAATGCCAGCTTTACCGAAACCCCCCGACGTTGCTCCATCAACCTGAAATATGAGGGTATCGACTGGGGGAGCAAGCCTGCTCCGGCACAAACTTTGTTTTGGAGCAACTACAATTGATCTCAGAATTTTTGGGTTAGACAGCATATCAGAAATGGAAGGAGAGACGTGCGACCATTTAGCTTTAATCCAATAACATAACCTAGTCATAACGCATTCAAACAACTCGTTTAAGGAAATCTTCGAGCCTCTGAAAATGGCATCGTTACGACAGCACCAAACAGACCATATTATGCTTTGAAAAGCCATTATCCAAACATCCCTGCACTTGAAAAAAGCAGCCATAGACCACCAATTACGCATGAAGACTTGTCAATCACCTGGACAAATGAATGCGATATCCCATAGCTGACACCATTTTGTCCAAATCTGCCCTGTTACTGAGCATCTACATAAGAGGTGGATCGCAGACTCTGCTGCCTGTCTGGATAAAGGGCACAAATCATCTATCAGTTTCACTCCCCTTTTAGCCAACAAGTCCTTAGTGGGAATTCTCCCATGCAACAACTTCCAGATAAAGGATTCGACTTTCGGGGGCCCAAGGTTTAACCAAACTTTATGCCAAATATCAGTGTTGCTCGGGTTGCTAGGGATGCTGAGTTCGCAGAATGATTTGGAGCTGTATAAACCAGTAGGTGCTGCAGCTCACCGAAGGCTATCGGATTGTAATCTACATTGATCGCCGTGTTGATAACATTGATAAAGTCCTGCCAAACGTCGATTTCCCAAGTGAACAGACGTCTTCGGACAGAAATGTTCCAAACCCAGTTGCCCTCCTCGACTGTTCTTAGATCAGCGATAGTTCCAGATTTGTTCAACGCCAGGGAGAAGATCCTCGGAAAGGCTGATTTTAGGGGACCCACACCCGTCCAATTATCTGACCAAAAAGAAATCCTACTCCCATCCCCTACCACGATTTTAATGTTTTGGTTGAAGGGATTATCGGGATCCGAGAGAGGCGCCGTAATACCCTTCCATATCCAAGACTTATTATTCCCTTGGATGTTACTGGGTAGCAGTGAGTTAGAGTTATTTTCGTATTTTGCAGCCACGATTTTACGCCATAGGCAATTGCTCTCCGTACCATACCGCCACAGCCATTTATTCAGAAGTGCCCTGTTTTTAATGTTAAAATTGAACAACCCCAGCCCGCCAAGGTGTTTCGGTAAACACATAGTTTCCCAGCTTATCCAATGAATCTTCTTCTTGTCTGACTGATCCCATAGAAAATTTACCACCAGACTGGTTAGCCGCGCACTAATGGACTTTGGCATTGGAAAAAGAGAGATGAAATAAATAGGCATATTTGCTAAAACAGCCTTAACAAGAACAATTCTGCCAGCAAAGGACAGAAACCTCGAAGACCAGCAAGATAGTTTGGATCGAACTTTACCAATAATCGGATCCCAAAGCTGTGCCGAATTCCTTTGAACACCAAGGGGAAGCCCCAGATATGAGCAAGGAAGAGTCCCCCTTCCGCACTTAAGTAAGGAAGCCCATGTATCAGTCATAGAGTCAGCGATGTTAATGCCATAGATTGAAGAATTTTTCAAATTAAGCTTGAGCCCGGAAACAATCTCGAAACCTTTAAGTATGCGGACTACGTTCCTGACTTGTGTTTCGCTTGCTCCACAGAATAATATTAAGTCGTTTGCAAATTGCAGATGGGAGACCTCAACCTGATCTTTACCAAATTTTACTCCATTAAAGAAACCTTTGTTCACGGCTTTAAGAAGAACAACACTAAGCGCTTCAGCGACCAGATTAAAGAGGAGTGGGGATAGGGGGAAACCTTGCCGAAAACCATGCGAAATAGAAAAGGAAGGCGAGGGCGAACCATTAACCAAAACGGAGATGGATGCTGTAGATACGCAATCTGATATCCATTTACGAAAAAGCTCCCCAAACCCCATGGTGTTCATGATAAACAATAGGAAGTTCCAATCCACTGTATCGTATGCCTTACAGAAGTCATCTTTGAACACCACCCCTTCTAACCCAAGTCTTCTCACATGGTCTATAGACTCATTCGCAATAAGAGAGCACTCCAAAATTTGGCGCCCAGCGCAGAAAGCGAATTGATTTTCCCCGATCAGATTTGGCATGACATCATTTAATCTAATGGCGAGGGTCTTGGCCAGCAGCTTGTACACCGAGCCTACTAAACTGATAGGTCTATAATCATTAACTATCGAGGGGGCTTGGACCTTTAGAATAAGATGGACAAATGAGCTGTTAAAGGAAAAATCTGAAATTTCACCCTTCGCAAATAACTCAAAGAAATTGAGAATTTCACCCTTTAACACCGGCCAAAAGCGCTTTAGAAAGTTCGTAGTAAAGCCATCGGGGCCGGGCGCACGAGAACCGTCTAATTTGGATAATGCATCCCATATTTCGTTCAGCGTAAAAGGTTTTTCCAGCGCTAAGACATCTTGCAAACTGATTTTCTTGATATCATAGTCCAGATTTTTCAACGGAATAGTGTTGCAGGAATTGAAACCCTCTTTGAAGAAACCCGAAATAAGCCGTTTTATCCCATCAGGTGTTTCGGCCACTACATTACCAAGTTGAATCTTATCAATAAAGTTCTTCCTTCTTCTAGCTGAGGCAGCCGAGTGAAAATACTTTGTATTCCTATCTCCCACTTCAAACCATTTGAAGCGAGACTTTTGTAGCCAGTCCCGCTCCTCTTTTCGGGTGGCCTTCCAAAGTTGAACGCGCGTCTCTTTGAGTTTCCCTGCTGCCGAGAGTTCCCCTTTCGAGATTGCTATTTCAAACCCCTCACACTCCTTTTCCAAGGATGCAATGCCATCTCCACTCACAATTTTCTGTTTTGCTACCCATTCTTTAGATAGATGTTTGCACTTAACTAGAATGTTCGAAATTCCATCACCAGCACTTCTCTTACAGAGCAAATTGATGTTCTCCACATATTCCCTGTCATCCAGTAAGGATTCAAACCACTTAAATGGACGGTAACACCGAGATGATCCCATCAAAGAAAGGCTAATGAAGTTGTGATCCGAAATGTTCTTCGGATGCACCACTTGGTATAGATCGGGCCACAAATCGAGGAATTCATAGGACACCAAAAACCTGTCCAATCTGCTGAAAGATGGCCGATCCCGAAAGTTGGACCACGTGAAGAGACTTCCATGAGGTGGAAGATCGATCAGCCCCATTGATTCAATAAATTCAGCAAAGGTTTCTAAAGCCCTCTTGTTAAAGCTACTGCCAATCCGTTCAGAAGCAGACTTTACAATGTTGAAATCCCCTCCCATCAAAATAAGACAGTTTACACCCCCCAACTTGGCTCGTAACTCCGAAAATAAATCCTCCCTTTCAATTGCTTGGCAAGGTGCATAAATGTTGACGAGAATGCATTTCAGATTGACTTTCAAAAAGGAACCAATCAACCCAATGTACGATTTCTCAATCTAAACCGACACACAGTTAAACAGAGAGGAGTCCCATATGGAAATTAAGCCTCCTGCCGACCCTGATGAAGGTGAAGAAACTAAATTGTAGTCTAAGAGATTACCAAGGATGGCTCTAGAACATCTATCATCCACAAGCTGTAGCTTAGACTCCTGTATGAACAAAACTGATGGTTTTTGATCCCGTAAGAATTTCTTCACCGCAGCCTTCTTCTCGAACCTACCAAGCCCCCTAATGTTCCAGGATGAGATTAAGCTTTTCTTCATAGGGAAAAAATCAGAACCACAGAATACCAGCTCAACACCATAGATCGAAAAAACATGGGAATTACAAGGCACTTCCCCTATCTGATTCCACAAGCTGTTGTGTAACACCCTTAAAAAAAAGGGAGTGAGGGTTGTGGGAATCGAACCCACAACCTCAAGGGATTTATTTCAATGGCCAACCAATTGAGCTATTGAAGCTCTTGGTTGTAAGCTACCATTATTGAGTTTTAAATAGATCATAAAGAAATATAATAATAAAAATATCCCAACCACCCCCTTTCCCCAAATTAAATGCATCAGTTGAAAAAAAAAGAGAGAAAAGGATTAGATCTGAAAATTTTATCTCCTCCCCACCGTTCATCTTCCCCGATCTCCCTCACCGCGCCGCCGTGGCCACCACCGCCCTCACCAGCACAACCATCGCACCGTCCCGACCACAACTTCGGCCACCACTCGCGGAGATGCGCCGCCGTTCGTTTTGGGAGCTGTGTTGAAGGTTCGTCGAGGACCATGGTTGTGCACCCTATTGTTTCTTAGCCGTGCTGCCGTCGTGGGTCACCGGTTTGCGACACGCTCCTCACCGATGAGTTACCCGTGGTTTTGCGAGCAAAACCCATGTCGTCGGGCAACGAACGGCCACAGTTCAGACCGTCATCGGAGCCACGTTAACCCGTTCGGATTTCTTTCGATTTGGTAAGACCGATATGTATTTTGGCTTAAATATTGAGTTAGTTGAGTTTTAAATGAAAAATAGATGACAATGGCGTGATCGGAGGCATTTTCCGGCCATTTTAGGCCGCGCGTGAGCCTCACGCGCAGTCCGGGGCGATTTCCGGCCGCCCTAGACGGTGGCCGTTGAACTAGCCGGCTCAAACCCGGTCTAGCCTTGAACCGAGTCACCCAAATCGGTCCAAACAAACCAGCCCAAGCCCAATAACCGAACCGACCCGTTGACCGACCTGACCCGTTGACCGACCCGACCCGACCCGACATGTTGACCCGTACCCGACCTGTTGACCGAGTCAACTCGGTGAGTCAACTCGGTGAGTCAACTCGCCCGAGTCAACTCGCCGAGTCAGCCATTAGACCAGTGACGTCAATATGACGTCAGCGTTGACTTTGACCGCTTACGTCAGCATTGACGTTGACCTGCCCGTTGACCTGACCGTTGACCGTTGACTTTGACCAAAAAGTCAAAATTTCTGAAAACTCATATTTTATGTTTTTCGACGTCTTGAGTCCGATTTTGAAGCCCGTTTCGTGAAATTCTAACCCGAAAGCCTCCGAATTGAACCTTGAACTCGAGTCTGCTTATGTATTTTAATAATCAATTATGAGCATTGTGATTAAGGACTGAAATTAGATTTTGTGCGATTGAAGGTATTCAAAGTTCCTTGTATTCGAGATGTAGAGGACGTCGCATGCGGGTTCGAGAGTGATCGAACGGAGTATAATGGTCGACCGATATAGCAAGAATTAAAGGTAATACACTACTACCTCTTGTATGCTTTGAGAACATGTTGGTATTTGTTAATGCATGGATGAATATGATAAGGAGTGCTGTTAGCCCTACTTAAGTCAAACTAAATATGAAATTGAGTATGATAACTTAGATAAGACCGAAATGTTCGAGCATTAATAAATCTGAAGTATTTGTAGTTCATTAAATAATTAATGAGGCAGCTAATCTCCAATTTCGAGCATTAGTGTGAAATGTTTAAATGAGAAAGATACATGGACATGAAATTACGAAAATGCCCTTGAGATATGAGAATGACTAAAATACCCTTTGAATTGGAAGAGGTCTAGAAATCTACATTGGATATGGTAAACCAACTCGATTCATCGGGAAACCTCGATCTACTGGTAAGATATGGTAACAAGATTTAAACGTTCAAGATTGTAATGGTGTTGGACTTCCTTGAATTTAGAATGAATTCCTGAATATATTTATATTTACGGGAAACTATTCGTACCTCTAAATTGATCAAGCGACTCAAATACTGAATTGATCGTAATGACTAAAAGTATTGGAAATCCTGTTATGGTTAAATTAATCAGAATGACCATATTGACTAAAAAGGGCTGAAGTATCCTCGGACACCGAGGTTTACAAATAAATTGGAAGGATGAATAAAACCTTGAGTTTTGAAATGAATGAAGTGGTTGGAAGTACCGAAATTCATGAATGACCAAAATACCCCCTTTGACTGAAATAAGTAAATTGCCCTTGATAAATTCTGGAAATGCCAATAAGGTTGGAAATGACTGAAATGCCCTTAAGGGTAGAAGCATGACTTACGTATATCAATCACTCCTGATATTAATGTAAGGATGGAAGTTTCTCCGCACAGAATATAAGTTTGACTACTCCGTGGAAAATCTTGCGGTGAAATATGAAAGCAACCGTTCAGATATACGATACAGTTGGGTGCATCAGAAGCGTTGGATTGTACTACAAGGTGGGAATATGTAGTTTGAATGGTTTTGGAGGCTCGATAAACTTCTGGGAATCTTAAATAGTGCAAATCGTCATTTCATCATTATTGGGCTAAATTACAAATCACCCCTGATAGTTAAATGACCAAAATGCCCTTGTTGGCCCAAGTAATCAAAATAGCCCCGAATGTATTTGATATCATGAAAGATCTCGACATAAAAATCCCTAAATGCCTGGTTGGAAACTTGATGAGCAAATAGAATTTCTGAGCCACTGTTTACGCCATGGTTGTATAAATTACCAAAATGTCGTGTATGATAAAATGACCATAATGCCCCTGGTAGGCTTAAATGGCTAAATCACTCATGATATGCATAAACTCTCAAGATCTTGATGTATCATCTCCTGACTATCTGGTTTGAATCGTTAATACAAACCCCTCTTTTAATAGGGGCCTTGTTTCAAAGATCTGTTCAATTGTCAAAAGTTAATATGTTCTCTTCCGTAAATGTCAAGTATCTCCAAGGAAATAAACTATTCCACCTAGTGTGTTCCATGTGTGCTACACGACTGTTTTTGCATACTGATTTACATGTTATAATACCGATTATGTGCACATGATAGAATACTTGAACTCACATGAACATGACATGTTTTATAATTCAGCATGACCGTAATGTATTTTTGATATATGCATATGCACCTGATATGATCAACATGTTATATGGATAATATATTACTAAAAATACAGCTATTGATTAACCGAACCGTTACATAAATTGTTACTGGGGTACTTGGGATAGAATATGAAGTGACCGTAGGTTCAGCCCTGATCCAGCTGGTAATTCCTTTACCGTTACAGGTTCCTATGCTTCGGCTAGGGTAATACCTACCATACCGTACCGTACCGTTCCTAAGGTAATCCCTTAGGATGGCACCTATGCCCAATGGGCACTGGTTAACGCCTTTGACGCAGTTTTGGGGAACTGCCTCTTGGAGTATGGTTGGAGGGTAAATAAAAGATTAAACCGAACCGTATTATTACTTGAACTTATGTTTTTGAACTAGAAATGCATATTATATTGTTTTTGCACATGTTTTACTTACACTATTGGAACACACTAGGAACCGAACTCTCTAATTCCACCTCCGTACATTAATAGCCTATAATTCTTGTCTAATTCTCAATGATTAAATAAAGAACAAATACCGTTATTATCAAGTATAACATTACCCTGAAATATCGAAAAAAAGAAATGAAGATCGTTACTGCGTGGAACATCATGAAAATGTTATGCCTACCATATATCTGCATGAGCTTATAGCATCTTTTGGTAGTTTTGTATTACTGAGCTTTTCCAAGCTCACGTTGTTTTTACCATCGCAGGTTAAAGGAATATATATCATGGTATAACGTTTGACATCAGTGTTCGGAGTTCTCTCGGTGTTGCTTTTGGAGTACGGTACCGACATAGTTAGTGGGCATGCATATCATTATTGTTTCATGATAGTGTCTGTAAAATGTTTTCTAAAATCCTGTTATATGTTTATATGATTTTATGAAAGAGTATTTTCAACAAAAGTTACCGTTATAATTTAATATGTGTTTTTTTTAGAAAATGTTTTATGTGTATTTTTATCGTGGGTCGCTCTTGTGACCCTAATGTGACTTCCTAGGATCCGCGAAACGCATAGGCGGGTCTAGGGGGTTACATTTAGTGGTATCAGAGCTTAGAGTTGCGTCTTTCTGGGTAGATCGGCCGATCGTCTGTCATAGGGTGTCTGGTCTGTGCATGCCCCTAGATCATAACCGTACTACTATGTGCCGAGACTCCAATGTTGAATCTTTTCCTGTAATAAGTACATCTAACTCTTCTGTCCATAATAGCTTGATCTGTACTGGAAAGGAAAAAAAATCGGTAATGTTTGTCTACGAATTGGATTAAATTGATGGCTTTGAATCCGGATAGAGAACCTGAGATGGTTTATGCATGTGAAATAGAAGATCTGAAACAGATTAAGAATAAATGTTTGATCAAACGAGGAAATCGATATAAGATTACATGCAAGGTAGCTCGGTGATAATGATTATGTTTGAGAATATCTTGATGGAAATTTGATAAAACTGTTATGAAAAAAAAGGTGTTTGTGAATGTGGCGAAAGTGTAAAACTCTATGGTGACTCTGTAATATACGAAGGAAGCAATTGTCTAAAAATTTCATTAAAGGTAAGTGATATCCGTATAAAACCTTGATTATGATTGATTGCCAAGGAGAAAGTTATTTTTGCGATAATGTGGCATAGTGTATAGTTATACATATCATCCCTGACTTAAATTCAGTGTTACGTCTTAATTTTGGAAAGCTATGTTGGAAGCTTGGATTACTTGTTTGGATTTCAGGTACAAACTTTCATCCGTAAATCGATGGTTGACTTAATTGATTAACTCATATCCTAGAGGAGATGATTCTAAGAGGTATGATTATTTTTGTGGTTGTTGGAAAGTTTCGCATCCCTAACTGAGACCGCATATAATGAAAGTTGCAAGACAAGTGTTCGTTTGGCTTCGTACAAAGTTCTGTATGGATTCAAATACCGTAATATGATTAGTTCGCATGAGTTGTATGATAGGATGACATTGCGTTAAAGAATAACTGAGCGACTAAGGACACGACCAAATTGATATGTGACCGCCAAAAAAATGGCATAGTGTTTCGCTATATATCGATTCTAAATGAAATTTGAGGTTAACATCATGATTTTGGAGGACTCTCTTTGAGGCCTTTGAGTATCTGTATGGATTCCAGATATAGTTCTACATTCGTAAATCGATGATCAATTTAGTAAAGTAAGTTGGGTTTTTAGAGGATATGATTTCGAGATTGTATGATTAACTTTTGTGGTACCGAAAGAAATTTCTTATCCATGACAGAGACCATTTAATTAAAAAGGTTATGAAACAAGTGTTTCTTTGGCACCACATGAAGTTCGTATGGATTCAGTTATTATATACTGATTAGTTGGTCTAGGAGGTACGATGGGGTGCCTTTGAGTCTAAAGATAGTCTGAGTAATTGAGGACATTACTAGATTGATTTGTGACCGTTTGAGAAATCCGAGAAACAAGGATACTCTGATGGATAAATTGCGGTACAAGAGTAGATGAAATAGTTGTGTTACATTTCCCCGACTCTGATAAATTTCGAGGACGAAATTTCTTTTTAGGAGGGGAGAGTTGTAACACCCTTAAAAAAAGGGAGTGAGGGTTGTGGGAATCGAACCCACAACCTCAAGCGATTTAAATCAATGGCCAACCAATTGCGCTATTGAAGCTCTTGGTTGTAAGCTACCATTATTGAGTTTTAAATAGATCATAAAGAAATATAATAATAAAAATATCCCAACCACCCCCTTTCCCCAAATTAAATGCATCGGTTGAAAAAAAAAGAGAGAAAAGGATTAGATCTGAAAATTTTATCTCCTCCCCACCGTTCATCTTCCCCGATCTCCCTCACCGCGCCGCCGTGGCCACCACCGCCCTCACCAGCACAACCATCGCACCGTCCCGACCACAACTTCGGCCACCACTCGCGGAGATGCGCCGCCGTTCGTTTTGGGAGCTTTGTTGAAGGTTCGTCGAGGACCATGGTTGTGCACCCTATTGTTTCTTAGCCGTGCTGCCGTCGTGGGTCACCGGTTTGCGACACGCTCCTCACCGATGAGTTACCCGTGGTTTTGCGAGCAAAACCCATGTCGCCGGGCAACGAACGGCCACAATTCAGACCGTCGTCGGAGCCACGTTAACCCGTTCGGATTTCTTTCGATTTGGTAAGACCGGTATGTATTTGGCTTAAATATTGAGTTAGTTGAGTTTTAAATGAAAAATAGATGACAATGGCGTGATCGGAGGCATTTTCCGGCATTTTAGGCCGCGCGTGGGCCTCACGCGCCGTCCGGGGCGATTTTCGGCCGCCCTGGACGATGGCCCGTTGAACCAGCCAGCTCAGACCCGGTCTAGCCTTGAACCGAGTCAACCAAATCGGTCCAAACAAACCAGCCCAAGCCCAATAACCGAACCGACCCGTTGACCGACCCGACCCGACCCGACATGTTGACCCGTACCCGACCTGTTGACCGAGTCAACTCGGTGAGTCAACTCGCCCGAGTCAACCCAGTGAGTCAACTCGCCGAGTCAGCCATTAGACCAGTGACGTCAATATGACGTCAGCGTTGACTTTGACCGCTTACGTCAGCGTTGACGTTGACCTGCCCGTTGACCGTTGACTTTGACCAAAAAGTCAAAATTTCTGAAAACTCATATTTTATGTTTCTCGACGTCTGAGTCCGATTTTGAAGCCCGTTTCGTGAAATTCTAACCCGAAAGCCTCCGAATTGAACTTGAACTCGAGTCTGCTTATGTATTTTAATAATCAATTATGAGCATTGTGATTAAGGACTGAAATTAGATTTTTTGCGATTGAAGGTATTCGAAGTTCCTTGTATTCGAGATGTAGAGGACGTCGCATGCGGGTTCGAGAGTGATCGAACGGAGTATAATGGTCGACCGATATAGCAAGAATTAAAGGTAATACACTACTACCTCTTGTATGCTTTGAGAACATGTTGGTATTTGTTAATGCATGGATGAATATGATAAGGAGTGCTGTTAGCCCTACTTAAGTCAAACTAAATATGAAATTGAGTATGATAACTTAGATAAGACCGAAATGTTCGAGCATTAATAAATCTGAAGTATTTGTAGTTCATTAAATAATTAATGAGGCAGCTAATCTCCATTTCGAGCATTAGTGTGAAATGTTTAAATGAGAAGATACATGGACATGAAATTACGAAAATGCCCTTGAGATATGAGAATGACTAAAATACCCTTTGAATTGGAAGAGGTCTAGAAATCTACATTGGATATGGTAAACCAACTCGATTCATCGGGAAACCTCGATCTACTGGTAAGATATGGTAACAATATTAAACGTTCAAGATTGTAATGGTGTTGGACTTCCTTGAATTTAGAATGAATTCCTGAATATATTTATATTTACGGGAAACTATTCGTACCTCTAATTGATCAAGCGACTCAAATACTGAATTGATCGTAATGACTAAAAGTATTGGAAATTCCTGTTATGGTTAAATTAATCAGAATGACCATATTGACTAAAAAGGGCTGAAGTATCCTCGGACACCGAGGATTACAAATAAATTGGAAGGATGAATAAAACCTTGAGTTTTGAAATGAATGAAGTGGTTGGAAGTACCGAAATTCGTGAATGACCAAAATACCCCCTTTGACTGAAATAAGTAAATTGCCCTTGATAAATTCTGGAAATGCCAATAAGGTTGGAAATGACTGAAATGCCCTTAAGCGTAGAAGCATGACTTACGTATATCAATCACTCCTGATATTAATGTAAGGATGGAAGTTTCTCCGTCAGAATATAAGTTTGACTACTCGTGGAAAATCTTGCGGTGAAATATGAAAGCAACCGTTCAGATATACGATACAGTTGGGTGCATCAGAAGCGTTGGATTGTACTACAAGGTGGGAATATGTAGTTTGAATGGTTTTGGAGGCACCGATAAACTTCTGGGAATCTTAAATAGTGCAAATCGTCATTTCATCATTATTGGGCTAAATTACAAATCACCCTGATAGTTAAATGACCAAAATGCCCTTGTTGGCCAAGTAATCAAAATAGCCCCGAATGTATTTGATATCATGAAAGATCTCGACATAAAAATCCCTAAATGCCTGGTGGAAACTTGATGAGCAAATTGAATTTCTGAGCCACTGTTTACGCCATGGTTGTATAAATTACCAAAATGTCGTGTATGATAAAATGACCATAATGCCCCTGGTAGGCTTAAATGGCTAAATCACTCATGATATGCATAAACTCTCAAGATCTTGATGTATCATCTCTTGACTATCTGGTTGAAATCGTTAATACAAAACCCCTCTTTTAATAGGTGGCCTTGTTTTCAAAGATCTGTTCAATTGTCAAAAGTTAATATGTTCTCTTCCGTAAATGTCAAGTATCTCCAAGGAAATAAACTATTCCACCTAGTGTGTTTCCATGTGTGCTACACGACTGTTTTTGCATACTGATTTACATGTTATAATACCGATTATGTGCACATGATAGAATACTTGAACTCACATGAACATGACATGTTTTATAATTCAACATGACCGTAATGTATTTTGATATATGCATATGCACCTGATATGATCAACATGCTATATGGATAATATATTACTAAAAATACAGCTATTGATTAACCGAACGTTACATAAATTGTTACTGGGGTACTTGGATAGAATATGAAGTGACCGTAGGTTCAGCCCTGATCCAGCTGGTAATTCCTTTACCGTTACAGGTTCCTATGCTTCGGCTAGGGGTAATACCTACCATACCGTACCGTACCGTTCCTAAGGTAATCCCTTAGGATGGCACCTATGCCCAATGGGCACTGGTTAACGCTTTGACGCATTTTGGGGGAACTGCTCTTGGAGTATGGTTGGAGGGTAAATAAAAGATTAAACCGAACCGTATTATTAACTTGAACTTATGTTTTTGAACTAGAAATGCATATTATATTGTTGTTGCACATGTTTTACTTACACTGTTGGAACACACTAGAACCGAACTCTCTAATTCCACCTCCGTACAGTAATAGCTATAATTCCTGTCTAATTCTCAATGATTAAATAAAGAACAAATACCGTTATTATCAAGTATAACGTTACCCTGAAATATCGAAAAAAAGAAATGAAGATCGTTACTACGTGGAACATCATGAAAATGTTATGCCTACCATATATCTGCATGAGCTTTATAGCATCTTTTGGTAGTTTTGTATTACTGAGCCTTTTCCAAGCTCACGTTGTTGTTACCATCGCAGGTTAAAGGAATATATATCATGGTATAACGTTTGACATCAGTGTTTGGAGTTCTCTCGGCGTTGCTTTTGGAGTACGGTACCGACATAGTTAGTGGGCATTGCATATCATTATTGTTTCATGATAGTGTCTGTAAAATGTTTTCTAAAATCCTGTTATATGTTTATATGGATTTTATGAAAGAGTATTTTCAACAAAGTTACCGTTATAATTTAATATGTGTTTTTTTAGAAAATGTTTTATGTGTATTTTTAACGTGGGTCGCTCTTGTGACCCTAATGTGACTTCCTAGGATCCGCGAAACGCATAGGCGGGTCTAGGGGGGTTACATGTTGGATTATAATCTCTTTACTAGCATCGAAAGAAAAACCCAGGGCTTCACATACCTCTATAGTAGCAACGGCTTCGACCTGTCTTGATCCAGAGGATTCTTCGAAGGAGACGAAGTTGGGCATCCCTTGAGGGGAGAAGAACACGTTTTATCTCGTCGACTGAGAACGACACTAAAAAAATTATCAGTTTCTTTGTCTCTACGGAAAATCACCGGCACCGGAATGGAATTGGGGCTAACCATTGCCCAATTCTGTATTTTTTCCAATTTAGACCGTCGAACCAGAGGATTATTATTACCTGGCTTTAACCAATTTGGTTTAATGGTGTAAAGCCCAGAAGCGGAATCAAAGGAAGGTCCTAGTAGAGGAACTATTATCCGATATTGCCGAGGCCCCTTTTATCAAAATTAATGGGCACTTCTATCAGGATGTTGGGCTCTATACTCTTAATAAAGGAACTGGGCCAGCAATGGATAGATCCTTAGCCGGCCCGACCATCCACAAAGACTGAGGAGAAGTTGAACCGACTTTAATGCTTAGGAGAAATTGGCACTGGCCTCTTAGCTAACGCGACATCTCGGGACTCAACGCCGCGAAATATCATTATGTATCCACGGGTCTGTTATGTCTAGCTGGCCGCCAAGATCAACATCGACTAGGACCGTTCGCCTGCTCCTGGTCGATCCAACAACGATCATCCTCATATTCCGACAAGATAGTCGGAAAGTGAAAATTTTCCCAGACGCCACCACCCTAATGAAAGGAGGAATATCCGACAGGCAACCCACAGAAAGAAGGACACACGCCTTATCCCAACCTTGTTTTCTTCGACGTTTCATCGTCAATCTTAATCACTGACCCGACCCTACTGCAAATTAGGTGAAAAACCGAGTCAGTCCAGAGAGTTAATGGAACGCCCTCCATGCAGACCCAAATCTTGAGCTTCTTGCCAGCTCTGAAATTCTCTACGGTATCAATGTCTGTAAACCATGTTTTAAGCATAGAATCTTTCAAATCCCAAAAGATGGATATTTGTTCTTCCTCGAAGAACCTAATAACCACGAAGAAACTAGACCAGTGACAAACATCAACGTTAAAGTCGTCAGCTCTAAGCGCCTGTTGAACGCAGTCAGCATCGTACATTCCTTTTAGTTGCCCTATAAGACAGCTTTTCAACCAGACCGAATCAGACGATAATTCCAAGTTTGACAGAAGAGTCTCCTCACTCCAACCAGCCGGTTTTTTTTTACAGAAATCCGACCCTTTAGGCTGCCAAAACATCTCCATCATTCTTGGCTGCAGATTCCTTAAAAGCGCAGCCTTAAACGACGTACCCACGTACCCTCTCATGACCAAACCAGAAGAAACCCGCCTGGCATCTTCTTGTCCAGGATGACCACTGACGAATGTTTTGTCAGTCGAGATACCTACGTTGGAGCCCTTCCAGAAACACCCTGATGGTGTTGCCATCCATGCGCCGATTGTTAGCCTTGACCACAGCCTTCTGAGCCTCAGTTTTTCCAGCAAAACGCACAAAGGCGAACGTGCAAGGAGAGTTGAGCCTCTTCCGGTTATGATACGCTATAAAAACACTTAGAACTTTGCCGTACTCAGAGAAAGCAACCCGCAAAGCATTAGGGTGTATCCTTTTGCTCACATTGTTGACGAAAACAGCGAAGCCTTGCCGGTTTACCAACACCCTACGACGCCCAGCCGAACACCGCGAGCCAGGGTGGTTCCCACCGGAACGAGGAGCATCCCGGAAAAACTCTCTCTCCCTCACTCTCTCCCTCTTACTCTCTCTCTCTCTCATCCCTTAGTTCAAACCTATTATCATTTTATTAAATGCTTAAACTATTCAAAGCCCTCCATCTATAAATCAAATGATAATGCGCTCTTAAATATGCTCAAACTCACGTCTTTGTATATTACAACAATAATTATGTCAATTGAATTACGATTAAGTATAATAATTTATTTTTAATATAAATTTAATTTAAAATTGAAAATATGTAAATAAAATAACAATAGGTGTACAATTAGTTGGTTAGTGTCTTTTCATTAAACCTTACGGGTTAAATGAGTATTTTTTCAAATTATAAAAGATAAGTGAAATTCCTATCAAACCTCACGGGATTTGTATAATTTTCCCTAAAATATTTAACAATTGATTAAACTTATTAGCACGTGACATTATATAAATCTATATTAATATATACATTTATATATTACGACACATTAATATCTGTTGACAATTATGGTTTTTTTCCCAATAATATGCTAAATTTTATGATTTAATCCTTTTAAGTATGATATAACCCTATCCTCTATTTTTCTTAATAGTCATAAGGTGATTACAATGTAGTATTTGTTCATAATTTTTTTAACCCTTTGATAATGCGCACACACCTTGCAGACAAAGCTTCTCGAACTCAGGTCTACTAGGATGAACATCATCCTCTTTCTACTGGGACAACTCGTTGGGTTTGATCCTCTACTTTTATAACTATTGATAGGTCCATATGGATAATCTTTGTCGTTAAAGTGACAATCTAATTTATCTACAATTTAATTGGTTTTAGTGGTATACATGTATTAGATCTTTTAAGTAAAGTCTAATGCTTGAACCTTGATATTAATGAAGTAAACTAGGTCATAATTGAGGATCGCCTCATAATAAGTATGCAATGCCTGATCCAGATTAATCGACAAATAGAACAATTTACTAACACAAACTTAATTAACATTAATTACCCTAACGCATTCAACAATTTACCACAGCAATTAAAAGAACTCAC
>CAUDLX010000127.1:62500-65000 GCA_958450335.1 Hibiscus tridactylites
GGGATTCCGCACCCAAGGGCCTAGGACCTCCCGATGGTGTGCGAGGCTCCCGCACCCAAGGGCCTGGTCACCCGATGGTGTGCGAGGCTCCTGCACCCAAGGGCCTAGGACCTCCCGATGGTGTGCGGGGATTCCGCACCCTAGTGTCGGCATCCTCCCGATGGTGTGCGAGGCTCCCGCACCCAAGGGCCTAGGACCTCCCGATGGTGTGCGAGGCTCCCGCACCCAAGGGCCTGGTCACCCGATGGTGTGCGAGGCTCCCGCACCCAAGGGCCTAGGACCTCCCGATGGTGTGCGGGGATTCCGCACCATAGTGTCGGCATCCTCCCGATGGTGTGCGAGGCTCCCGCACCCAAGGGCCTGGTCACCCGATGGTGTGCGTGGCTCCCGCACCCAAGGGCCTAGGACCTCCCGATGGTGTGCGAGGCTCCTGCACCCAAGGGCCTAGGACCTCCCGATGGTGTGCGGGGCTCCCGCACCATAGTGTCGGCATCCTCCCGATGGTGTGCGAGGCTCCAGCACCCAAGGGCCTGGTCACCCGATGGTGTGCGAGGCTCCCGCACCCAAGGGCCTAGGACCTCCCGATGGTGTGCGAGGCTCCCGCACCCAAGGGCCTAGGACCTCCCGATGGTGTGCGAGGCTCCTGCACCCAAGGGCCTACGACCTCCCGATGGTGTGCGAGGCTCCTGCACCCAAGGGCCTAGGACCTCCCGATGGTGTGCGGGGATTCCGCACCCTAGTGTCGGCATCCTCCCGATGGTGTGCGAGGCTCCCGCACCCAAGGGCCTGGTCACCCGATGGTGTGCGAGGCTCCCGCGCCCAAGGGCCTAGGACCTCCCGATGATGTGCGAGGCTCCAGCACCCAAGGGCCTGGTCACCCGATGGTGTGCGAGGCTCCTGCACCCAAGGGCCTAGGACCGCCCGATGGTGTGCGAGGCTCCTGCACCCAAGGGCCTACGACCTCCCGATGGTGTGCGAGGCTCCTGCACCCAAGGGCCTAGGACCTCCCGATGGTGTGCGGGGATTCCGCACCCTAGTGTCGGCATCCTCCCGATGGTGTGCGAGGCTCCCGCACCCAAGGGCCTGGTTCACCCGGATGGTGTGCGAGGCTCCCACACCCTGGAGCGTTCATCCCACCGATGGGGTGCTTGGCTGCCGCACTCTAAGGGCCCCGTGGGTGCCATGTCTGAAATGGGGACACCTTCTCTAAGCACCTTGATGGTGCCCACCCAAGGGCCTTGGACCTCCCAATGGTGTGCGGGGCTTCCGCACCGTAGGGCCTTCGACCGCCCGATGTTGTTCGAGCCTCCCTACACTTGGGAGTGCTATTTTACGAAGGGGCAACTCGGGGAATTGTTCCCGTAACCAAGCCGTCATTCTTTTATCTTCACCCATGTTTTCCAAATTGTGAGGCAATCGGGAGGGACGATCGCGATTTTTGGCCTAAAGGCCACCCACCGTGGAAGCTTTCCGGCCGACCGAGACATTAGTTATATCGAATTTTCCCCATGGAGGGAGAGGGGAGGGGAGGGACGGAGTGGGGGAGGGTCGTTTTGCCTTCTTTTAGCCTCATGTTGCCTTCTTTTAGCCTCGCCGGAAAGTTCGCCGGAGACTCGCCGGAGCACCGCCGGGAACCTTGCCGGCGGTGGAGGGGGATCTCCGGTCATGGGGCTAGGCCGTGGGGCGGGCCCCACCATATGCCGCTTCAAACCCCTGGGTGCCTCGAGGATGCCCAGCAACGCTCCCCCCTATAGAGCTAAAAAAACTTTCCCACTATGCTCCCAGTAGACATTGATATGTCTGAAATGGGGACACGACCGAGGAGTCCCGATGGTGTGCGGGGCTCCCGCCCGATGGTGTGCGGGGCTGCCGCCCGATGGTGTGCGGGGCTCCCACCCGATGGTGTGCGTAGCTCCCGCCCGATGGTGTGCGGGGCTCCCGCCCGATGGTGTGCGGGGCTCCCACCCGATGGTGTGCGGGCCTCCCGCACCCTAGTGCCCGCATCTTCCCGATGGTGACCGAGGCTCCCCCACCCAAGGGCCTGGTTCACCCCGATGGTGTGCGAGGCTTCAGCACCCTTGTGCCGACATCCTCCCGATGGTGACCGAGGCTCCCGCACCCAAGGGCCTGGTTCACACCCGATGGTGTGCGAGGCTTCCGCACCCTTGTGCCGGCATCCTCCCGATGGTGACCGAGGCTCCCCCACCCAAGGGCCTGGTTCACCCCGATGGTGTGCGAGGCTTCCGCACCCTTGTGCCCGCATCCTCCCGATGGTGACCGAGGCTCCCGCACCCAAGGGCCTGGTTCACCCGATGGTGTCCGAGGCTTCCCCACCGTAGTGCCGGCATCCTCCCGATGGTGACCGAGGCTCCCGCACCCAAGGGCCTGGTTCACCCGATGGTGTCCGAGGCTTCCCCACCGTAGTGCCGGCATCCTCCCGATGGTGACCGAGGCTCCCGCACCCAAGGGCCCGGTTCACCCGATGGTGTCCGAGGCTCCC
>CAUDLX010000127.1:85000-86147 GCA_958450335.1 Hibiscus tridactylites
TGGTGTGCGAGGCTCCTGCACCCAAGGGCCTACGACCTCCCGATGGTGTGCGAGGCTCCTGCACCCAAGGGCCTAGGACCTCCCGATGGTGTGCGGGGATTCCGCACCCTAGTGTCGGCATCCTCCCGATGGTGTGCGAGGCTCCCGCACCCAAGGGCCTGGTTCACCCGGATGGTGTGCGAGGCTCCCACACCCTGGAGCGTTCATCCCACCGATGGGGTGCTTGGCTGCCGCACTCTAAGTGCCCCGTGGGTGCCATGTCTGAAATGGGGACACCTTCTCTAAGCACCTTGATGGTGCCCACCCAAGGGCCTTGGACCTCCCAATGGTGTGCGGGGCTTCCGCACCGTAGGGCCTTCGACCGCCCGATGTTGTTCGAGCCTCCCTACACTTGGGAGTGCTATTTTACGAAGGGGCAACTCGGGGAATTGTTCCCGTAACCAAGCCGTCATTCTTTTATCTTCACCCATGTTTTCCAAATTGTGAGGCAATCGGGAGGGACGATCGCGATTTTTGGCCTAAAGGCCACCCACCGTGGAAGCTTTCCGGCCGACCGAGACATTAGTTATATCGAATTTTCCCCATGGAGGGAGAGGGGAGGGGAGGGACGGAGTGGGGGAGGGTCGTTTTGCCTTCTTTTAGCCTCATGTTGCCTTCTTTTAGCCTCGCCGGAAAGTTCGCCGGAGACTCGCCGGAGCACCGCCGGGAACCTTGCCGGCGGTGGAGGGGGATCTCCGGTCATGGGGCTAGGCCGTGGGGCGGGCCCCACCATATGCCGCTTCAAACCCCTGGGTGCCTCGAGGATGCCCAGCAACGCTCCCCCCTATAGAGCTAAAAAAACTTTCCCACTATGCTCCCAGTAGACATTGATATGTCTGAAATGGGGACACGACCGAGGAGTCCCGATGGTGTGCGGGGCTCCCGCCCGATGGTGTGCGGGGCTGCCGCCCGATGGTGTGCGGGGCTCCCACCCGATGGTGTGCGTAGCTCCCGCCCGATGGTGTGCGGGGCTCCCGCCCGATGGTGTGCGGGGCTCCCACCCGATGGTGTGCGGGCCTCCCGCACCCTAGTGCCCGCATCTTCCCGATGGTGACCGAGGCTCCCCCACCCAAGGGCCTGGTTCACCCCGATGGTGTGCGAGGCTTCA
>CAUDLX010000128.1:5000-7500 GCA_958450335.1 Hibiscus tridactylites
AGGACCTCCCGATGGTGTGCGGGGCTCCCGCACCATAGTGTCGGCATCCTCCCGATGGTGTGCGAGGCTCCAGCACCCAAGGGCCTGGTCACCCGATGGTGTGCGAGGCTCCCGCACCCAAGGGCCTAGGACCTCCCGATGGTGTGCGAGGCTCCCGCACCCAAGGGCCTAGGACCTCCCGATGGTGTGCGAGGCTCCTGCACCCAAGGGCCTACGACCTCCCGATGGTGTGCGAGGCTCCTGCACCCAAGGGCCTAGGACCTCCCGATGGTGTGCGGGGATTCCGCACCCTAGTGTCGGCATCCTCCCGATGGTGTGCGAGGCTCCCGCACCCAAGGGCCTGGTCACCCGATGGTGTGCGAGGCTCCCGCGCCCAAGGGCCTAGGACCTCCCGATGATGTGCGAGGCTCCAGCACCCAAGGGCCTGGTCACCCGATGGTGTGCGAGGCTCCTGCACCCAAGGGCCTAGGACCGCCCGATGGTGTGCGAGGCTCCTGCACCCAAGGGCCTACGACCTCCCGATGGTGTGCGAGGCTCCTGCACCCAAGGGCCTAGGACCTCCCGATGGTGTGCGGGGATTCCGCACCCTAGTGTCGGCATCCTCCCGATGGTGTGCGAGGCTCCCGCACCCAAGGGCCTGGTTCACCCGGATGGTGTGCGAGGCTCCCACACCCTGGAGCGTTCATCCCACCGATGGGGTGCTTGGCTGCCGCACTCTAAGGGCCCCGTGGGTGCCATGTCTGAAATGGGGACACCTTCTCTAAGCACCTTGATGGTGCCCACCCAAGGGCCTTGGACCTCCCAATGGTGTGCGGGGCTTCCGCACCGTAGGGCCTTCGACCGCCCGATGTTGTTCGAGCCTCCCTACACTTGGGAGTGCTATTTTACGAAGGGGCAACTCGGGGAATTGTTCCCATAACCAAGCCGTCATTCTTTTATCTTCACCCATGTTTTCCAAATTGTGAGGCAATCGGGAGGGACGATCGCGATTTTTGGCCTAAAGGCCACCCACCGTGGAAGCTTTCCGGCCGACCGAGACATTAGTTATATCGAATTTTCCCCATGGAGGGAGAGGGGAGGGGAGGGACGGAGTGGGGGAGGGTCGTTTTGCCTTCTTTTAGCCTCATGTTGCCTTCTTTTAGCCTCGCCGGAAAGTTCGCCGGAGACTCGCCGGAGCACCGCCGGGAACCTTGCCGGCGGTGGAGGGGGATCTCCGGTCATGGGGCTAGGCCGTGGGGCGGGCCCCACCATATGCCGCTTCAAACCCCTGGGTGCCTCGAGGATGCCCAGCAACGCTCCCCCCTATAGAGCTAAAAAAACTTTCCCACTATGCTCCCAGTAGACATTGATATGTCTGAAATGGGGACACGACCGAGGAGTCCCGATGGTGTGCGGGGCTCCCGCCCGATGGTGTGCGGGGCTGCCGCCCGATGGTGTGCGGGGCTCCCACCCGATGGTGTGCGTAGCTCCCGCCCGATGGTGTGCGGGGCTCCCGCCCGATGGTGTGCGGGGCTCCCACCCGATGGTGTGCGGGCCTCCCGCACCCTAGTGCCCGCATCTTCCCGATGGTGACCGAGGCTCCCCCACCCAAGGGCCTGGTTCACCCCGATGGTGTGCGAGGCTTCAGCACCCTTGTGCCGACATCCTCCCGATGGTGACCGAGGCTCCCGCACCCAAGGGCCTGGTTCACCCCGATGGTGTGCGAGGCTTCCGCACCCTTGTGCCGGCATCCTCCCGATGGTGACCGAGGCTCCCCCACCCAAGGGCCTGGTTCACCCCGATGGTGTGCGAGGCTTCCGCACCCTTGTGCCCGCATCCTCCCGATGGTGACCGAGGCTCCCGCACCCAAGGGCCTGGTTCACCCGATGGTGTCCGAGGCTTCCCCACCGTAGTGCCGGCATCCTCCCGATGGTGACCGAGGCTCCCGCACCCAAGGGCCTGGTTCACCCGATGGTGTCCGAGGCTTCCCCACCGTAGTGCCGGCATCCTCCCGATGGTGACCGAGGCTCCCGCACCCAAGGGCCCGGTTCACCCGATGGTGTCCGAGGCTCCCGCACACTAGTGCCCGCATCTTCCCGATGGTGACCGAGGCTCCCGCACCGTAGTGCTGGCATCCTCCCGATGGTGACCGAGGCTCCCGCACCCAAGGTGCCTGGTTCACCCGATGGTGTCCGAGGCTCCCGCACCCTAGTGCCCGCATCTTTCCGATGGTGGCCGAGGCTCCCCCACCCAAGGGCCTGGTTCACCCCGATGGTGTGCGAGGCTTCCGCACCCTTGTGCCGCCATCCTCCCGATGGTGACCGAGGCTCCCGCACCCAAGGGCCTGGTTCACCCCGATGGTGTGCGAGGCTTCCGCACCCTTGTGCCGGCATCCTCCCGATGGTGACCGAGGCTCCCCCACCCAAGGGCCTGGTTCACCCCGATGGTGTGCGAGGCTTCCGCACCCTTGTGCCCGCATCCTCCCGATGGTGACCGAGGCTCTCACACCCAAGGGCCTGGT
>CAUDLX010000128.1:17500-20000 GCA_958450335.1 Hibiscus tridactylites
CCCATGTTTTCCAAATTGTGAGGCAATCGGGAGGGACGATCGCGATTTTTGGCCTAAAGGCCACCCACCGTGGAAGCTTTCCGGCCGACCGAGACATTAGTTATATCGAATTTTCCCCATGGAGGGAGAGGGGAGGGGAGGGACGGAGTGGGGGAGGGTCGTTTTGCCTTCTTTTAGCCTCATGTTGCCTTCTTTTAGCCTCGCCGGAAAGTTCGCCGGAGACTCGCCGGAGCACCGCCGGGAACCTTGCCGGCGGTGGAGGGGGATCTCCGGTCATGGGGCTAGGCCGTGGGGCGGGCCCCACCATATGCCGCTTCAAACCCCTGGGTGCCTCGAGGATGCCCAGCAACGCTCCCCCCTATAGAGCTAAAAAAACTTTCCCACTATGCTCCCAGTAGACATTGATATGTCTGAAATGGGGACACGACCGAGGAGTCCCGATGGTGTGCGGGGCTCCCGCCCGATGGTGTGCGGGGCTGCCGCCCGATGGTGTGCGGGGCTCCCACCCGATGGTGTGCGTAGCTCCCGCCCGATGGTGTGCGGGGCTCCCGCCCGATGGTGTGCGGGGCTCCCACCCGATGGTGTGCGGGCCTCCCGCACCCTAGTGCCCGCATCTTCCCGATGGTGACCGAGGCTCCCCCACCCAAGGGCCTGGTTCACCCCGATGGTGTGCGAGGCTTCAGCACCCTTGTGCCGACATCCTCCCGATGGTGACCGAGGCTCCCGCACCCAAGGGCCTGGTTCACCCCGATGGTGTGCGAGGCTTCCGCACCCTTGTGCCGGCATCCTCCCGATGGTGACCGAGGCTCCCCCACCCAAGGGCCTGGTTCACCCCGATGGTGTGCGAGGCTTCCGCACCCTTGTGCCCGCATCCTCCCGATGGTGACCGAGGCTCCCGCACCCAAGGGCCTGGTTCACCCGATGGTGTCCGAGGCTTCCCCACCGTAGTGCCGGCATCCTCCCGATGGTGACCGAGGCTCCCGCACCCAAGGGCCTGGTTCACCCGATGGTGTCCGAGGCTTCCCCACCGTAGTGCCGGCATCCTCCCGATGGTGACCGAGGCTCCCGCACCCAAGGGCCCGGTTCACCCGATGGTGTCCGAGGCTCCCGCACACTAGTGCCCGCATCTTCCCGATGGTGACCGAGGCTCCCGCACCGTAGTGCTGGCATCCTCCCGATGGTGACCGAGGCTCCCGCACCCAAGGTGCCTGGTTCACCCGATGGTGTCCGAGGCTCCCGCACCCTAGTGCCCGCATCTTTCCGATGGTGGCCGAGGCTCCCCCACCCAAGGGCCTGGTTCACCCCGATGGTGTGCGAGGCTTCCGCACCCTTGTGCCGCCATCCTCCCGATGGTGACCGAGGCTCCCGCACCCAAGGGCCTGGTTCACCCCGATGGTGTGCGAGGCTTCCGCACCCTTGTGCCGGCATCCTCCCGATGGTGACCGAGGCTCCCCCACCCAAGGTCCTGGTTCACCCCGATGGTGTGCGAGGCTTCCGCACCCTTGTGCCCGCATCCTCCCGATGGTGACCGAGGCTCTCACACCCAAGGGCCTGGTTCACCCGATGGTGTCCGAGGCTTCCCCACCGTAGTGCCGGCATCCTCCCGATGGTGACCGAGGCTCCCGCACCCAAGGGCCTGGTTCACCCGATGGTGTCCGAGGCTTCCCCACCGTAGTGCCGGCATCCTCCCGATGGTGACCGAGGCTCCCGCACCCAAGGGCCCGGTTCACCCGATGGTGACCGAGGCTCCCGCACCCAAGGGCCTGGTTCACCCGATGGTGTCCGAGGCTTCCCCACCGTAGTGCCGGCATCCTCCCGATGGTGACCGAGGCTCCCGCACCCAAGGGCCCGGTTCACCCGATGGTGTCCGAGGCTCCCGCACACTAGTGCCCGCATCTTCCCGATGGTGACCGAGGCTCCCGCACCGTAGTGCTGGCATCCTCCCGATGGTGACCGAGGCTCCCGCACCCAAGGTGCCTGGTTCACCCGATGGTGTCCGAGGCTCCCGCACCCTAGTGCCCGCATCTTTCCGATGGTGGCCGAGGCTCCCCCACCCAAGGGCCTGGTTCACCCCGATGGTGTGCGAGGCTTCCGCACCCTTGTGCCGCCATCCTCCCGATGGTGACCGAGGCTCCCGCACCCAAGGGCCTGGTTCACCCCGATGGTGTGCGAGGCTTCCGCACCCTTGTGCCGGCATCCTCCCGATGGTGACCGAGGCTCCCCCACCCAAGGGCCTGGTTCACCCCGATGGTGTGCGAGGCTTCCGCACCCTTGTGCCCGCATCCTCCCGATGGTGACCGAGGCTCTCACACCCAAGGGCCTGGTTCACCCGATGGTGTCCGAGGCTTCCCCACCGTAGTGCCGGCATCCTCCCGATGGTGACCGAGGCTCCCGCACCCAAGGGCCTGGTTCACCCGATGGTGTCCGAGGCTTCCCCACCGTAGTGCCGGCATCCTCCCGATGGTGACCGAGGCTCCCGCACCCAAGGGCCCGGTTCACC
>CAUDLX010000128.1:40000-42500 GCA_958450335.1 Hibiscus tridactylites
CACCCAAGGGCCTAGGACCTCCCGATGGTGTGCGAGGCTCCCGCACCCAAGGGCCTGGTCACCCGATGGTGTGCGAGGCTCCTGCACCCAAGGGCCTAGGACCTCCCGATGGTGTGCGGGGATTCCGCACCCTAGTGTCGGCATCCTCCCGATGGTGTGCGAGGCTCCCGCACCCAAGGGCCTAGGACCTCCCGATGGTGTGCGAGGCTCCCGCACCCAAGGGCCTGGTCACCCGATGGTGTGCGAGGCTCCCGCACCCAAGGGCCTAGGACCTCCCGATGGTGTGCGGGGATTCCGCACCATAGTGTCGGCATCCTCCCGATGGTGTGCGAGGCTCCCGCACCCAAGGGCCTGGTCACCCGATGGTGTGCGTGGCTCCCGCACCCAAGGGCCTAGGACCTCCCGATGGTGTGCGAGGCTCCTGCACCCAAGGGCCTAGGACCTCCCGATGGTGTGCGGGGCTCCCGCACCATAGTGTCGGCATCCTCCCGATGGTGTGCGAGGCTCCAGCACCCAAGGGCCTGGTCACCCGATGGTGTGCGAGGCTCCCGCACCCAAGGGCCTAGGACCTCCCGATGGTGTGCGAGGCTCCCGCACCCAAGGGCCTAGGACCTCCCGATGGTGTGCGAGGCTCCTGCACCCAAGGGCCTACGACCTCCCGATGGTGTGCGAGGCTCCTGCACCCAAGGGCCTAGGACCTCCCGATGGTGTGCGGGGATTCCGCACCCTAGTGTCGGCATCCTCCCGATGGTGTGCGAGGCTCCCGCACCCAAGGGCCTGGTCACCCGATGGTGTGCGAGGCTCCCGCGCCCAAGGGCCTAGGACCTCCCGATGATGTGCGAGGCTCCAGCACCCAAGGGCCTGGTCACCCGATGGTGTGCGAGGCTCCTGCACCCAAGGGCCTAGGACCGCCCGATGGTGTGCGAGGCTCCTGCACCCAAGGGCCTACGACCTCCCGATGGTGTGCGAGGCTCCTGCACCCAAGGGCCTAGGACCTCCCGATGGTGTGCGGGGATTCCGCACCCTAGTGTCGGCATCCTCCCGATGGTGTGCGAGGCTCCCGCACCCAAGGGCCTGGTTCACCCGGATGGTGTGCGAGGCTCCCACACCCTGGAGCGTTCATCCCACCGATGGGGTGCTTGGCTGCCGCACTCTAAGGGCCCCGTGGGTGCCATGTCTGAAATGGGGACACCTTCTCTAAGCACCTTGATGGTGCCCACCCAAGGGCCTTGGACCTCCCAATGGTGTGCGGGGCTTCCGCACCGTAGGGCCTTCGACCGCCCGATGTTGTTCGAGCCTCCCTACACTTGGGAGTGCTATTTTACGAAGGGGCAACTCGGGGAATTGTTCCCGTAACCAAGCCGTCATTCTTTTATCTTCACCCATGTTTTCCAAATTGTGAGGCAATCGGGAGGGACGATCGCGATTTTTGGCCTAAAGGCCACCCACCGTGGAAGCTTTCCGGCCGACCGAGACATTAGTTATATCGAATTTTCCCCATGGAGGGAGAGGGGAGGGGAGGGACGGAGTGGGGGAGGGTCGTTTTGCCTTCTTTTAGCCTCATGTTGCCTTCTTTTAGCCTCGCCGGAAAGTTCGCCGGAGACTCGCCGGAGCACCGCCGGGAACCTTGCCGGCGGTGGAGGGGGATCTGGTCATTGGGCTAGGCCGTGGGGCGGGCCCCACCATATGCCGCTTCAAACCCCTGGTGCCTCGAGGATGCCCAGCAACGCTCCCCCTATAGAGCTAAAAAAACTTTCCCACTATGCTCCCAGTAGACATTGATATGTCTGAAATGGGACACGACCGAGGAGTCCCGATGGTGTGCGGGGCTCCCTGCCCGATGGTGTGCGGGGCTGCCGCCCGATGGTGTGCGGGGCTCCCACCCGATGGTGTGCGTAGCTCCCGCCCGATGGTGTGCGGGGCTCCCGCCCGATGGTGTGCGGGGGCTCCACCCGATGGTGTGCGGGGCCTCCCGCACCCTAGTGCCGCATCTTCCCGATGGTGACCGAGGCTCCCCCACCCAAGGGCCTGGTTCACCCCGATGGTGTGCGAGGCTTCAGCACCCTTGTGCCGACATCCTCCGATGGTGACTCGAGGGCTCCCGCACCCAAGGGCCCTGGTTCACCCGATGGGGTGCGAGGCTTCCGAACCTTGTGCCGGCATCCTCCGATGGTGACCGGGCTCCCCACCCAAGGGCCTGGTTCACCCCGATGGTGTGCGAGGCTTCCGCACCCTTGTGCCCGCATCTCCCGATGGTGACCGAGGCTCCCGCACCCAAGGCCTGGTTCACCCGATGGTGTCCGAGGCTTCCCCACCGTAGTGCCGGCATCCTCCCGATGGTGACGAGGCTCCCGCACCCAAGGGCCTGGTTCACCCGATGGTGTCCGAGGCTTCCCACCGTAGTGCCGGCATCCTCCCGATGGTGACCGAGGCTCCCGCACCCAAGGGCCCCGGTTCACCCGATGGTGTCCCGAGGCTCCCGCACACTAGTGCCCGCATC
>CAUDLX010000128.1:52500-55000 GCA_958450335.1 Hibiscus tridactylites
TCCCGATGGTGTGCGAGGCTCCTGCACCCAAGGGCCTAGGACCTCCCGATGGTGTGCGGGGATTCCGCACCCTAGTGTCGGCATCCTCCCGATGGTGTGCGAGGCTCCCGCACCCAAGGGCCTGGTTCACCCGGATGGTGTGCGAGGCTCCCACACCCTGGAGCGTTCATCCCACCGATGGGGTGCTTGGCTGCCGCACTCTAAGGGCCCCGTGGGTGCCATGTCTGAAATGGGGACACCTTCTCTAAGCACCTTGATGGTGCCCACCCAAGGGCCTTGGACCTCCCAATGGTGTGCGGGGCTTCCGCACCGTAGGGCCTTCGACCGCCCGATGTTGTTCGAGCCTCCCTACACTTGGGAGTGCTATTTTACGAAGGGGCAACTCGGGGAATTGTTCCCGTAACCAAGCCGTCATTCTTTTATCTTCACCCATGTTTTCCAAATTGTGAGGCAATCGGGAGGGACGATCGCGATTTTTGGCCTAAAGGCCACCCACTGTGGAAGCTTTCCGGCCGACCGAGACATTAGTTATATCGAATTTTCCCCATGGAGGGAGAGGGGAGGGGAGGGACGGAGTGGGGGAGGGTCGTTTTGCCTTCTTTTAGCCTCATGTTGCCTTCTTTTAGCCTCGCCGGAAAGTTCGCCGGAGACTCGCCGGAGCACCGCCGGGAACCTTGCCGGCGGTGGAGGGGGATCTCCGGTCATGGGGCTAGGCCGTGGGGCGGGCCCCACCATATGCCGCTTCAAACCCCTGGGTGCCTCGAGGATGCCCAGCAACGCTCCCCCCTATAGAGCTAAAAAAACTTTCCCACTATGCTCCCAGTAGACATTGATATGTCTGAAATGGGGACACGACCGAGGAGTCCCGATGGTGTGCGGGGCTCCCGCCCGATGGTGTGCGGGGCTGCCGCCCGATGGTGTGCGGGGCTCCCACCCGATGGTGTGCGTAGCTCCCGCCCGATGGTGTGCGGGGCTCCCGCCCGATGGTGTGCGGGGCTCCCACCCGATGGTGTGCGGGCCTCCCGCACCCTAGTGCCCGCATCTTCCCGATGGTGACCGAGGCTCCCCCACCCAAGGGCCTGGTTCACCCCGATGGTGTGCGAGGCTTCAGCACCCTTGTGCCGACATCCTCCCGATGGTGACCGAGGCTCCCGCACCCAAGGGCCTGGTTCACCCCGATGGTGTGCGAGGCTTCCGCACCCTTGTGCCGGCATCCTCCCGATGGTGACCGAGGCTCCCCCACCCAAGGGCCTGGTTCACCCCGATGGTGTGCGAGGCTTCCGCACCCTTGTGCCCGCATCCTCCCGATGGTGACCGAGGCTCCCGCACCCAAGGGCCTGGTTCACCCGATGGTGTCCGAGGCTTCCCCACCGTAGTGCCGACATCCTCCCGATGGTGACCGAGGCTCCCGCACCCAAGGGCCTGGTTCACCCGATGGTGTCCGAGGCTTCCCCACCGTAGTGCCGGCATCCTCCCGATGGTGACCGAGGCTCCCGCACCCAAGGGCCCGGTTCACCCGATGGTGTCCGAGGCTCCCGCACACTAGTGCCCGCATCTTCCCGATGGTGACCGAGGCTCCCGCACCGTAGTGCTGGCATCCTCCCGATGGTGACCGAGGCTCCCGCACCCAAGGTGCCTGGTTCACCCGATGGTGTCCGAGGCTCCCGCACCCTAGTGCCCGCATCTTTCCGATGGTGGCCGAGGCTCCCCCACCCAAGGGCCTGGTTCACCCCGATGGTGTGCGAGGCTTCCGCACCCTTGTGCCGCCATCCTCCCGATGGTGACCGAGGCTCCCGCACCCAAGGGCCTGGTTCACCCCGATGGTGTGCGAGGCTTCCGCACCCTTGTGCCGGCATCCTCCCGATGGTGACCGAGGCTCCCCCACCCAAGGGCCTGGTTCACCCCGATGGTGTGCGAGGCTTCCGCACCCTTGTGCCCGCATCCTCCCGATGGTGACCGAGGCTCTCACACCCAAGGGCCTGGTTCACCCGATGGTGTCCGAGGCTTCCCCACCGTAGTGCCGGCATCCTCCCGATGGTGACCGAGGCTCCCGCACCCAAGGGCCTGGTTCACCCGATGGTGTCCGAGGCTTCCCCACTGTAGTGCCGGCATCCTCCCGATGGTGACCGAGGCTCCCGCACCCAAGGGCCCGGTTCACCCGATGGTGACCGAGGCTCCCGCACCCAAGGGCCTGGTTCACCCGATGGTGTCCGAGGCTTCCCCACCGTAGTGCCGGCATCCTCCCGATGGTGACCGAGGCTCCCGCACCCAAGGGCCCGGTTCACCCGATGGTGTCCGAGGCTCCCGCACACTAGTGCCCGCATCTTCCCGATGGTGACCGAGGCTCCCGCACCGTAGTGCTGGCATCCTCCCGATGGTGACCGAGGCTCCCGCACCCAAGGTGCCTGGTTCACCCGATGGTGTCCGAGGCTCCCGCACCCTAGTGCCCGCATCTTTCCGATGGTGGCCGAGGCTCCCCCACCCAAGGGCCTGGTTCACC
>CAUDLX010000128.1:65000-67500 GCA_958450335.1 Hibiscus tridactylites
CTCCCGCCCGATGGTGTGCGGGGCTCCCGCCCGATGGTGTGCGGGGCTCCCACCCGATGGTGTGCGGGCCTCCCGCACCCTAGTGCCCGCATCTTCCCGATGGTGACCGAGGCTCCCCCACCCAAGGGCCTGGTTCACCCCGATGGTGTGCGAGGCTTCAGCACCCTTGTGCCGACATCCTCCCGATGGTGACCGAGGCTCCCGCACCCAAGGGCCTGGTTCACCCCGATGGTGTGCGAGGCTTCCGCACCCTTGTGCCGGCATCCTCCCGATGGTGACCGAGGCTCCCCCACCCAAGGGCCTGGTTCACCCCGATGGTGTGCGAGGCTTCCGCACCCTTGTGCCCGCATCCTCCCGATGGTGACCGAGGCTCCCGCACCCAAGGGCCTGGTTCACCCGATGGTGTCCGAGGCTTCCCCACCGTAGTGCCGGCATCCTCCCGATGGTGACCGAGGCTCCCGCACCCAAGGGCCTGGTTCACCCGATGGTGTCCGAGGCTTCCCCACCGTAGTGCCGGCATCCTCCCGATGGTGACCGAGGCTCCCGCACCCAAGGGCCCGGTTCACCCGATGGTGTCCGAGGCTCCCGCACACTAGTGCCCGCATCTTCCCGATGGTGACCGAGGCTCCCGCACCGTAGTGCTGGCATCCTCCCGATGGTGACCGAGGCTCCCGCACCCAAGGTGCCTGGTTCACCCGATGGTGTCCGAGGCTCCCGCACCCTAGTGCCCGCATCTTTCCGATGGTGGCCGAGGCTCCCCCACCCAAGGGCCTGGTTCACCCCGATGGTGTGCGAGGCTTCCGCACCCTTGTGCCGCCATCCTCCCGATGGTGACCGAGGCTCCCGCACCCAAGGGCCTGGTTCACCCCGATGGTGTGCGAGGCTTCCGCACCCTTGTGCCGGCATCCTCCCGATGGTGACCGAGGCTCCCCCACCCAAGGGCCTGGTTCACCCCGATGGTGTGCGAGGCTTCCGCACCCTTGTGCCCGCATCCTCCCGATGGTGACCGAGGCTCTCACACCCAAGGGCCTGGTTCACCCGATGGTGTCCGAGGCTTCCCCACCGTAGTGCCGGCATCCTCCCGATGGTGACCGAGGCTCCCGCACCCAAGGGCCTGGTTCACCCGATGGTGTCCGAGGCTTCCCCACCGTAGTGCCGGCATCCTCCCGATGGTGACCGAGGCTCCCGCACCCAAGGGCCCGGTTCACCCGATGGTGACCGAGGCTCCCGCACCCAAGGGCCTGGTTCACCCGATGGTGTCCGAGGCTTCCCCACCGTAGTGCCGGCATCCTCCCGATGGTGACCGAGGCTCCCGCACCCAAGGGCCCGGTTCACCCGATGGTGTCCGAGGCTCCCGCACACTAGTGCCCGCATCTTCCCGATGGTGACCGAGGCTCCCGCACCGTAGTGCTGGCATCCTCCCGATGGTGACCGAGGCTCCCGCACCCAAGGTGCCTGGTTCACCCGATGGTGTCCGAGGCTCCCGCACCCTAGTGCCCGCATCTTTCCGATGGTGGCCGAGGCTCCCCCACCCAAGGGCCTGGTTCACCCCGATGGTGTGCGAGGCTTCCGCACCCTTGTGCCGCCATCCTCCCGATGGTGACCGAGGCTCCCGCACCCAAGGGCCTGGTTCACCCCGATGGTGTGCGAGGCTTCCGCACCCTTGTGCCGGCATCCTCCCGATGGTGACCGAGGCTCCCCCACCCAAGGGCCTGGTTCACCCCGATGGTGTGCGAGGCTTCCGCACCCTTGTGCCCGCATCCTCCCGATGGTGACCGAGGCTCTCACACCCAAGGGCCTGGTTCACCCGATGGTGTCCGAGGCTTCCCCACCGTAGTGCCGGCATCCTCCCGATGGTGACCGAGGCTCCCGCACCCAAGGGCCTGGTTCACCCGATGGTGTCCGAGGCTTCCCCACCGTAGTGCCGGCATCCTCCCGATGGTGACCGAGGCTCCCGCACCCAAGGGCCCGGTTCACCCGATGGTGACCGAGGCTCCCGCACCCAAGGGCCTGGTTCACCCGATGGTGTCCGAGGCTTCCCCACCGTAGTGCCGGCATCCTCCCGATGGTGACCGAGGCTCCCGCACCCAAGGGCCCGGTTCACCCGATGGTGTCCGAGGCTCCCGCACACTAGTGCCCGCATCTTCCCGATGGTGACCGAGGCTCCCGCACCGTAGTGCTGGCATCCTCCCGATGGTGACCGAGGCTCCCGCACCCAAGGTGCCTGGTTCACCCGATGGTGTCCGAGGCTCCCGCACCCTAGTGCCCGCATCTTTCCGATGGTGGCCGAGGCTCCCCCACCCAAGGGCCTGGTTCACCCCGATGGTGTGCGAGGCTTCCGCACCCTTGTGCCGCCATCCTCCCGATGGTGACCGAGGCTCCCGCACCCAAGGGCCTGGTTCACCCCGATGGTGTGCGAGGCTTCCGCACCCTTGTGCCGGCATCCTCCCGATGGTGACCGAGGCTCCCCCACCCAAGGGCCTGGTTCACCCCGATGGTG
>CAUDLX010000128.1:100000-102500 GCA_958450335.1 Hibiscus tridactylites
CCTCCCGATGGTGTGCGGGGATTCCGCACCCTAGTGTCGGCATCCTCCCGATGGTGTGCGAGGCTCCCGCACCCAAGGGCCTGGTCACCCGATGGTGTGCGAGGCTCCCGCGCCCAAGGGCCTAGGACCTCCCGATGATGTGCGAGGCTCCAGCACCCAAGGGCCTGGTCACCCGATGGTGTGCGAGGCTCCTGCACCCAAGGGCCTAGGACCGCCCGATGGTGTGCGAGGCTCCTGCACCCAAGGGCCTACGACCTCCCGATGGTGTGCGAGGCTCCTGCACCCAAGGGCCTAGGACCTCCCGATGGTGTGCGGGGATTCCGCACCCTAGTGTCGGCATCCTCCCGATGGTGTGCGAGGCTCCCGCACCCAAGGGCCTGGTTCACCCGGATGGTGTGCGAGGCTCCCACACCCTGGAGCGTTCATCCCACCGATGGGGTGCTTGGCTGCCGCACTCTAAGGGCCCCGTGGGTGCCATGTCTGAAATGGGGACACCTTCTCTAAGCACCTTGATGGTGCCCACCCAAGGGCCTTGGACCTCCCAATGGTGTGCGGGGCTTCCGCACCGTAGGGCCTTCGACCGCCCGATGTTGTTCGAGCCTCCCTACACTTGGGAGTGCTATTTTACGAAGGGGCAACTCGGGGAATTGTTCCCGTAACCAAGCCGTCATTCTTTTATCTTCACCCATGTTTTCCAAATTGTGAGGCAATCGGGAGGGACGATCGCGATTTTTGGCCTAAAGGCCACCCACCGTGGAAGCTTTCCGGCCGACCGAGACATTAGTTATATCGAATTTTCCCCATGGAGGGAGAGGGGAGGGGAGGGACGGAGTGGGGGAGGGTCGTTTTGCCTTCTTTTAGCCTCATGTTGCCTTCTTTTAGCCTCGCCGGAAAGTTCGCCGGAGACTCGCCGGAGCACCGCCGGGAACCTTGCCGGCGGTGGAGGGGGATCTCCGGTCATGGGGCTAGGCCGTGGGGCGGGCCCCACCATATGCCGCTTCAAACCCCTGGGTGCCTCGAGGATGCCCAGCAACGCTCCCCCCTATAGAGCTAAAAAAACTTTCCCACTATGCTCCCAGTAGACATTGATATGTCTGAAATGGGGACACGACCGAGGAGTCCCGATGGTGTGCGGGGCTCCCGCCCGATGGTGTGCGGGGCTGCCGCCCGATGGTGTGCGGGGCTCCCACCCGATGGTGTGCGTAGCTCCCGCCCGATGGTGTGCGGGGCTCCCGCCCGATGGTGTGCGGGGCTCCCACCCGATGGTGTGCGGGCCTCCCGCACCCTAGTGCCCGCATCTTCCCGATGGTGACCGAGGCTCCCCCACCCAAGGGCCTGGTTCACCCCGATGGTGTGCGAGGCTTCAGCACCCTTGTGCCGACATCCTCCCGATGGTGACCGAGGCTCCCGCACCCAAGGGCCTGGTTCACCCCGATGGTGTGCGAGGCTTCCGCACCCTTGTGCCGGCATCCTCCCGATGGTGACCGAGGCTCCCCCACCCAAGGGCCTGGTTCACCCCGATGGTGTGCGAGGCTTCCGCACCCTTGTGCCCGCATCCTCCCGATGGTGACCGAGGCTCCCGCACCCAAGGGCCTGGTTCACCCGATGGTGTCCGAGGCTTCCCCACCGTAGTGCCGGCATCCTCCCGATGGTGACCGAGGCTCCCGCACCCAAGGGCCTGGTTCACCCGATGGTGTCCGAGGCTTCCCCACCGTAGTGCCGGCATCCTCCCGATGGTGACCGAGGCTCCCGCACCCAAGGGCCCGGTTCACCCGATGGTGTCCGAGGCTCCCGCACACTAGTGCCCGCATCTTCCCGATGGTGACCGAGGCTCCCGCACCGTAGTGCTGGCATCCTCCCGATGGTGACCGAGGCTCCCGCACCCAAGGTGCCTGGTTCACCCGATGGTGTCCGAGGCTCCCGCACCCTAGTGCCCGCATCTTTCCGATGGTGGCCGAGGCTCCCCCACCCAAGGGCCTGGTTCACCCCGATGGTGTGCGAGGCTTCCGCACCCTTGTGCCGCCATCCTCCCGATGGTGACCGAGGCTCCCGCACCCAAGGGCCTGGTTCACCCCGATGGTGTGCGAGGCTTCCGCACCCTTGTGCCGGCATCCTCCCGATGGTGACCGAGGCTCCCCCACCCAAGGGCCTGGTTCACCCCGATGGTGTGCGAGGCTTCCGCACCCTTGTGCCCGCATCCTCCCGATGGTGACCGAGGCTCTCACACCCAAGGGCCTGGTTCACCCGATGGTGTCCGAGGCTTCCCCACCGTAGTGCCGGCATCCTCCCGATGGTGACCGAGGCTCCCGCACCCAAGGGCCTGGTTCACCCGATGGTGTCCGAGGCTTCCCCACCGTAGTGCCGGCATCCTCCCGATGGTGACCGAGGCTCCCGCACCCAAGGGCCCGGTTCACCCGATGGTGACCGAGGCTCCCGCACCCAAGGGCCTGGTTCACCCGATGGTGTCCGAGGCTTCCCCACCGTAGTGCCGGCATCCTCC
>CAUDLX010000128.1:122500-125000 GCA_958450335.1 Hibiscus tridactylites
ACCCAAGGGCCTAGGACCTCCCGATGGTGTGCGGGGATTCCGCACCCTAGTGTCGGCATCCTCCCGATGGTGTGCGAGGCTCCCGCACCCAAGGGCCTAGGACCTCCCGATGGTGTGCGAGGCTCCCGCACCCAAGGGCCTGGTCACCCGATGGTGTGCGAGGCTCCCGCACCCAAGGGCCTAGGACCTCCCGATGGTGTGCGGGGATTCCGCACCATAGTGTCGGCATCCTCCCGATGGTGTGCGAGGCTCCCGCACCCAAGGGCCTGGTCACCCGATGGTGTGCGTGGCTCCCGCACCCAAGGGCCTAGGACCTCCCGATGGTGTGCGAGGCTCCTGCACCCAAGGGCCTAGGACCTCCCGATGGTGTGCGGGGCTCCCGCACCATAGTGTCGGCATCCTCCCGATGGTGTGCGAGGCTCCAGCACCCAAGGGCCTGGTCACCCGATGGTGTGCGAGGCTCCCGCACCCAAGGGCCTAGGACCTCCCGATGGTGTGCGAGGCTCCCGCACCCAAGGGCCTAGGACCTCCCGATGGTGTGCGAGGCTCCTGCACCCAAGGGCCTACGACCTCCCGATGGTGTGCGAGGCTCCTGCACCCAAGGGCCTAGGACCTCCCGATGGTGTGCGGGGATTCCGCACCCTAGTGTCGGCATCCTCCCGATGGTGTGCGAGGCTCCCGCACCCAAGGGCCTGGTCACCCGATGGTGTGCGAGGCTCCCGCGCCCAAGGGCCTAGGACCTCCCGATGATGTGCGAGGCTCCAGCACCCAAGGGCCTGGTCACCCGATGGTGTGCGAGGCTCCTGCACCCAAGGGCCTAGGACCGCCCGATGGTGTGCGAGGCTCCTGCACCCAAGGGCCTACGACCTCCCGATGGTGTGCGAGGCTCCTGCACCCAAGGGCCTAGGACCTCCCGATGGTGTGCGGGGATTCCGCACCCTAGTGTCGGCATCCTCCCGATGGTGTGCGAGGCTCCCGCACCCAAGGGCCTGGTTCACCCGGATGGTGTGCGAGGCTCCCACACCCTGGAGCGTTCATCCCACCGATGGGGTGCTTGGCTGCCGCACTCTAAGGGCCCCGTGGGTGCCATGTCTGAAATGGGGACACCTTCTCTAAGCACCTTGATGGTGCCCACCCAAGGGCCTTGGACCTCCCAATGGTGTGCGGGGCTTCCGCACCGTAGGGCCTTCGACCGCCCGATGTTGTTCGAGCCTCCCTACACTTGGGAGTGCTATTTTACGAAGGGGCAACTCGGGGAATTGTTCCCGTAACCAAGCCGTCATTCTTTTATCTTCACCCATGTTTTCCAAATTGTGAGGCAATCGGGAGGGACGATCGCGATTTTTGGCCTAAAGGCCACCCACCGTGGAAGCTTTCCGGCCGACCGAGACATTAGTTATATCGAATTTTCCCCATGGAGGGAGAGGGGAGGGGAGGGACGGAGTGGGGGAGGGTCGTTTTGCCTTCTTTTAGCCTCATGTTGCCTTCTTTTAGCCTCGCCGGAAAGTTCGCCGGAGACTCGCCGGAGCACCGCCGGGAACCTTGCCGGCGGTGGAGGGGGATCTCCGGTCATGGGGCTAGGCCGTGGGGCGGGCCCCACCATATGCCGCTTCAAACCCCTGGGTGCCTCGAGGATGCCCAGCAACGCTCCCCCCTATAGAGCTAAAAAAACTTTCCCACTATGCTCCCAGTAGACATTGATATGTCTGAAATGGGGACACGACCGAGGAGTCCCGATGGTGTGCGGGGCTCCCGCCCGATGGTGTGCGGGGCTGCCGCCCGATGGTGTGCGGGGCTCCCACCCGATGGTGTGCGTAGCTCCCGCCCGATGGTGTGCGGGGCTCCCGCCCGATGGTGTGCGGGGCTCCCACCCGATGGTGTGCGGGCCTCCCGCACCCTAGTGCCCGCATCTTCCCGATGGTGACCGAGGCTCCCCCACCCAAGGGCCTGGTTCACCCCGATGGTGTGCGAGGCTTCAGCACCCTTGTGCCGACATCCTCCCGATGGTGACCGAGGCTCCCGCACCCAAGGGCCTGGTTCACCCCGATGGTGTGCGAGGCTTCCGCACCCTTGTGCCGGCATCCTCCCGATGGTGACCGAGGCTCCCCCACCCAAGGGCCTGGTTCACCCCGATGGTGTGCGAGGCTTCCGCACCCTTGTGCCCGCATCCTCCCGATGGTGACCGAGGCTCCCGCACCCAAGGGCCTGGTTCACCCGATGGTGTCCGAGGCTTCCCCACCGTAGTGCCGGCATCCTCCCGATGGTGACCGAGGCTCCCGCACCCAAGGGCCTGGTTCACCCGATGGTGTCCGAGGCTTCCCCACCGTAGTGCCGGCATCCTCCCGATGGTGACCGAGGCTCCCGCACCCAAGGGCCCGGTTCACCCGATGGTGTCCGAGGCTCCCGCACACTAGTGCCCGCATCTTCCCGATGGTGACCGAGGCTCCCGCACCGTAGTGCTGGCATCCTCCCGATGGTGACCGAGGCTCCCGCACCCAAG
>CAUDLX010000128.1:135000-137500 GCA_958450335.1 Hibiscus tridactylites
GTCGGCATCCTCCCGATGGTGTGCGAGGCTCCCGCACCCAAGGGCCTGGTTCACCCGGATGGTGTGCGAGGCTCCCACACCCTGGAGCGTTCATCCCACCGATGGGGTGCTTGGCTGCCGCACTCTAAGGGCCCCGTGGGTGCCATGTCTGAAATGGGGACACCTTCTCTAAGCACCTTGATGGTGCCCACCCAAGGGCCTTGGACCTCCCAATGGTGTGCGGGGCTTCCGCACCGTAGGGCCTTCGACCGCCCGATGTTGTTCGAGCCTCCCTACACTTGGGAGTGCTATTTTACGAAGGGGCAACTCGGGGAATTGTTCCCGTAACCAAGCCGTCATTCTTTTATCTTCACCCATGTTTTCCAAATTGTGAGGCAATCGGGAGGGACGATCGCGATTTTTGGCCTAAAGGCCACCCACCGTGGAAGCTTTCCGGCCGACCGAGACATTAGTTATATCGAATTTTCCCCATGGAGGGAGAGGGGAGGGGAGGGACGGAGTGGGGGAGGGTCGTTTTGCCTTCTTTTAGCCTCATGTTGCCTTCTTTTAGCCTCGCCGGAAAGTTCGCCGGAGACTCGCCGGAGCACCGCCGGGAACCTTGCCGGCGGTGGAGGGGGATCTCCGGTCATGGGGCTAGGCCGTGGGGCGGGCCCCACCATATGCCGCTTCAAACCCCTGGGTGCCTCGAGGATGCCCAGCAACGCTCCCCCCTATAGAGCTAAAAAAACTTTCCCACTATGCTCCCAGTAGACATTGATATGTCTGAAATGGGGACACGACCGAGGAGTCCCGATGGTGTGCGGGGCTCCCGCCCGATGGTGTGCGGGGCTGCCGCCCGATGGTGTGCGGGGCTCCCACCCGATGGTGTGCGTAGCTCCCGCCCGATGGTGTGCGGGGCTCCCGCCCGATGGTGTGCGGGGCTCCCACCCGATGGTGTGCGGGCCTCCCGCACCCTAGTGCCCGCATCTTCCCGATGGTGACCGAGGCTCCCCCACCCAAGGGCCTGGTTCACCCCGATGGTGTGCGAGGCTTCAGCACCCTTGTGCCGACATCCTCCCGATGGTGACCGAGGCTCCCGCACCCAAGGGCCTGGTTCACCCCGATGGTGTGCGAGGCTTCCGCACCCTTGTGCCGGCATCCTCCCGATGGTGACCGAGGCTCCCCCACCCAAGGGCCTGGTTCACCCCGATGGTGTGCGAGGCTTCCGCACCCTTGTGCCCGCATCCTCCCGATGGTGACCGAGGCTCCCGCACCCAAGGGCCTGGTTCACCCGATGGTGTCCGAGGCTTCCCCACCGTAGTGCCGGCATCCTCCCGATGGTGACCGAGGCTCCCGCACCCAAGGGCCTGGTTCACCCGATGGTGTCCGAGGCTTCCCCACCGTAGTGCCGGCATCCTCCCGATGGTGACCGAGGCTCCCGCACCCAAGGGCCCGGTTCACCCGATGGTGTCCGAGGCTCCCGCACACTAGTGCCCGCATCTTCCCGATGGTGACCGAGGCTCCCGCACCGTAGTGCTGGCATCCTCCCGATGGTGACCGAGGCTCCCGCACCCAAGGTGCCTGGTTCACCCGATGGTGTCCGAGGCTCCCGCACCCTAGTGCCCGCATCTTTCCGATGGTGGCCGAGGCTCCCCCACCCAAGGGCCTGGTTCACCCCGATGGTGTGCGAGGCTTCCGCACCCTTGTGCCGCCATCCTCCCGATGGTGACCGAGGCTCCCGCACCCAAGGGCCTGGTTCACCCCGATGGTGTGCGAGGCTTCCGCACCCTTGTGCCGGCATCCTCCCGATGGTGACCGAGGCTCCCCCACCCAAGGACCTGGTTCACCCCGATGGTGTGCGAGGCTTCCGCACCCTTGTGCCCGCATCCTCCCGATGGTGACCGAGGCTCTCACACCCAAGGGCCTGGTTCACCCGATGGTGTCCGAGGCTTCCCCACCGTAGTGCCGGCATCCTCCCGATGGTGACCGAGGCTCCCGCACCCAAGGGCCTGGTTCACCCGATGGTGTCCGAGGCTTCCCCACCGTAGTGCCGGCATCCTCCCGATGGTGACCGAGGCTCCCGCACCCAAGGGCCCGGTTCACCCGATGGTGACCGAGGCTCCCGCACCCAAGGGCCTGGTTCACCCGATGGTGTCCGAGGCTTCCCCACCGTAGTGCCGGCATCCTCCCGATGGTGACCGAGGCTCCCACACCCAAGGGCCCGGTTCACCCGATGGTGTCCGAGGCTCCCGCACACTAGTGCCCGCATCTTCCCGATGGTGACCGAGGCTCCCGCACCGTAGTGCTGGCATCCTCCCGATGGTGACCGAGGCTCCCGCACCCAAGGTGCCTGGTTCACCCGATGGTGTCCGAGGCTCCCGCACCCTAGTGCCCGCATCTTTCCGATGGTGGCCGAGGCTCCCCCACCCAAGGGCCTGGTTCACCCCGATGGTGTGCGAGGCTTCCGCACCCTTGTGCCGCCATCCTCCCGATGGTGACCGAGGCTCCCGCACCCAAGGGC
>CAUDLX010000128.1:157500-160000 GCA_958450335.1 Hibiscus tridactylites
GCTCCTGCACCCAAGGGCCTAGGACCTCCCGATGGTGTGCGGGGCTCCCGCACCATAGTGTCGGCATCCTCCCGATGGTGTGCGAGGCTCCAGCACCCAAGGGCCTGGTCACCCGATGGTGTGCGAGGCTCCCGCACCCAAGGGCCTAGGACCTCCCGATGGTGTGCGAGGCTCCCGCACCCAAGGGCCTAGGACCTCCCGATGGTGTGCGAGGCTCCTGCACCCAAGGGCCTACGACCTCCCGATGGTGTGCGAGGCTCCTGCACCCAAGGGCCTAGGACCTCCCGATGGTGTGCGGGGATTCCGCACCCTAGTGTCGGCATCCTCCCGATGGTGTGCGAGGCTCCCGCACCCAAGGGCCTGGTCACCCGATGGTGTGCGAGGCTCCCGCGCCCAAGGGCCTAGGACCTCCCGATGATGTGCGAGGCTCCAGCACCCAAGGGCCTGGTCACCCGATGGTGTGCGAGGCTCCTGCACCCAAGGGCCTAGGACCGCCCGATGGTGTGCGAGGCTCCTGCACCCAAGGGCCTACGACCTCCCGATGGTGTGCGAGGCTCCTGCACCCAAGGGCCTAGGACCTCCCGATGGTGTGCGGGGATTCCGCACCCTAGTGTCGGCATCCTCCCGATGGTGTGCGAGGCTCCCGCACCCAAGGGCCTGGTTCACCCGGATGGTGTGCGAGGCTCCCACACCCTGGAGCGTTCATCCCACCGATGGGGTGCTTGGCTGCCGCACTCTAAGGGCCCCGTGGGTGCCATGTCTGAAATGGGGACACCTTCTCTAAGCACCTTGATGGTGCCCACCCAAGGGCCTTGGACCTCCCAATGGTGTGCGGGGCTTCCGCACCGTAGGGCCTTCGACCGCCCGATGTTGTTCGAGCCTCCCTACACTTGGGAGTGCTATTTTACGAAGGGGCAACTCGGGGAATTGTTCCCGTAACCAAGCCGTCATTCTTTTATCTTCACCCATGTTTTCCAAATTGTGAGGCAATCGGGAGGGACGATCGCGATTTTTGGCCTAAAGGCCACCCACCGTGGAAGCTTTCCGGCCGACCGAGACATTAGTTATATCGAATTTTCCCCATGGAGGGAGAGGGGAGGGGAGGGACGGAGTGGGGGAGGGTCGTTTTGCCTTCTTTTAGCCTCATGTTGCCTTCTTTTAGCCTCGCCGGAAAGTTCGCCGGAGACTCGCCGGAGCACCGCCGGGAACCTTGCCGGCGGTGGAGGGGGATCTCCGGTCATGGGGCTAGGCCGTGGGGCGGGCCCCACCATATGCCGCTTCAAACCCCTGGGTGCCTCGAGGATGCCCAGCAACGCTCCCCCCTATAGAGCTAAAAAAACTTTCCCACTATGCTCCCAGTAGACATTGATATGTCTGAAATGGGGACACGACCGAGGAGTCCCGATGGTGTGCGGGGCTCCCGCCCGATGGTGTGCGGGGCTGCCGCCCGATGGTGTGCGGGGCTCCCACCCGATGGTGTGCGTAGCTCCCGCCCGATGGTGTGCGGGGCTCCCGCCCGATGGTGTGCGGGGCTCCCACCCGATGGTGTGCGGGCCTCCCGCACCCTAGTGCCCGCATCTTCCCGATGGTGACCGAGGCTCCCCCACCCAAGGGCCTGGTTCACCCCGATGGTGTGCGAGGCTTCAGCACCCTTGTGCCGACATCCTCCCGATGGTGACCGAGGCTCCCGCACCCAAGGGCCTGGTTCACCCCGATGGTGTGCGAGGCTTCCGCACCCTTGTGCCGGCATCCTCCCGATGGTGACCGAGGCTCCCCCACCCAAGGGCCTGGTTCACCCCGATGGTGTGCGAGGCTTCCGCACCCTTGTGCCCGCATCCTCCCGATGGTGACCGAGGCTCCCGCACCCAAGGGCCTGGTTCACCCGATGGTGTCCGAGGCTTCCCCACCGTAGTGCCGGCATCCTCCCGATGGTGACCGAGGCTCCCGCACCCAAGGGCCTGGTTCACCCGATGGTGTCCGAGGCTTCCCCACCGTAGTGCCGGCATCCTCCCGATGGTGACCGAGGCTCCCGCACCCAAGGGCCCGGTTCACCCGATGGTGTCCGAGGCTCCCGCACACTAGTGCCCGCATCTTCCCGATGGTGACCGAGGCTCCCGCACCGTAGTGCTGGCATCCTCCCGATGGTGACCGAGGCTCCCGCACCCAAGGTGCCTGGTTCACCCGATGGTGTCCGAGGCTCCCGCACCCTAGTGCCCGCATCTTTCCGATGGTGGCCGAGGCTCCCCCACCCAAGGGCCTGGTTCACCCCGATGGTGTGCGAGGCTTCCGCACCCTTGTGCCGCCATCCTCCCGATGGTGACCGAGGCTCCCGCACCCAAGGGCCTGGTTCACCCCGATGGTGTGCGAGGCTTCCGCACCCTTGTGCCGGCATCCTCCCGATGGTGACCGAGGCTCCCCCACCCAAGGGCCTGGTTCACCCCGATGGTGTGCGAGGCTTCCGCACCCTTGTGCCCGCATCCTCCCGATGGTGACCGAGGCT
>CAUDLX010000128.1:192500-195000 GCA_958450335.1 Hibiscus tridactylites
GGTGTGCGAGGCTCCCGCACCCAAGGGCCTGGTCACCCGATGGTGTGCGAGGCTCCCGCGCCCAAGGGCCTAGGACCTCCCGATGATGTGCGAGGCTCCAGCACCCAAGGGCCTGGTCACCCGATGGTGTGCGAGGCTCCTGCACCCAAGGGCCTAGGACCGCCCGATGGTGTGCGAGGCTCCTGCACCCAAGGGCCTACGACCTCCCGATGGTGTGCGAGGCTCCTGCACCCAAGGGCCTAGGACCTCCCGATGGTGTGCGGGGATTCCGCACCCTAGTGTCGGCATCCTCCCGATGGTGTGCGAGGCTCCCGCACCCAAGGGCCTGGTTCACCCGGATGGTGTGCGAGGCTCCCACACCCTGGAGCGTTCATCCCACCGATGGGGTGCTTGGCTGCCGCACTCTAAGGGCCCCGTGGGTGCCATGTCTGAAATGGGGACACCTTCTCTAAGCACCTTGATGGTGCCCACCCAAGGGCCTTGGACCTCCCAATGGTGTGCGGGGCTTCCGCACCGTAGGGCCTTCGACCGCCCGATGTTGTTCGAGCCTCCCTACACTTGGGAGTGCTATTTTACGAAGGGGCAACTCGGGGAATTGTTCCCGTAACCAAGCCGTCATTCTTTTATCTTCACCCATGTTTTCCAAATTGTGAGGCAATCGGGAGGGACGATCGCGATTTTTGGCCTAAAGGCCACCCACCGTGGAAGCTTTCCGGCCGACCGAGACATTAGTTATATCGAATTTTCCCCATGGAGGGAGAGGGGAGGGGAGGGACGGAGTGGGGGAGGGTCGTTTTGCCTTCTTTTAGCCTCATGTTGCCTTCTTTTAGCCTCGCCGGAAAGTTCGCCGGAGACTCGCCGGAGCACCGCCGGGAACCTTGCCGGCGGTGGAGGGGGATCTCCGGTCATGGGGCTAGGCCGTGGGGCGGGCCCCACCATATGCCGCTTCAAACCCCTGGGTGCCTCGAGGATGCCCAGCAACGCTCCCCCCTATAGAGCTAAAAAAACTTTCCCACTATGCTCCCAGTAGACATTGATATGTCTGAAATGGGGACACGACCGAGGAGTCCCGATGGTGTGCGGGGCTCCCGCCCGATGGTGTGCGGGGCTGCCGCCCGATGGTGTGCGGGGCTCCCACCCGATGGTGTGCGTAGCTCCCGCCCGATGGTGTGCGGGGCTCCCGCCCGATGGTGTGCGGGGCTCCCACCCGATGGTGTGCGGGCCTCCCGCACCCTAGTGCCCGCATCTTCCCGATGGTGACCGAGGCTCCCCCACCCAAGGGCCTGGTTCACCCCGATGGTGTGCGAGGCTTCAGCACCCTTGTGCCGACATCCTCCCGATGGTGACCGAGGCTCCCGCACCCAAGGGCCTGGTTCACCCCGATGGTGTGCGAGGCTTCCGCACCCTTGTGCCGGCATCCTCCCGATGGTGACCGAGGCTCCCCCACCCAAGGGCCTGGTTCACCCCGATGGTGTGCGAGGCTTCCGCACCCTTGTGCCCGCATCCTCCCGATGGTGACCGAGGCTCCCGCACCCAAGGGCCTGGTTCACCCGATGGTGTCCGAGGCTTCCCCACCGTAGTGCCGGCATCCTCCCGATGGTGACCGAGGCTCCCGCACCCAAGGGCCTGGTTCACCCGATGGTGTCCGAGGCTTCCCCACCGTAGTGCCGGCATCCTCCCGATGGTGACCGAGGCTCCCGCACCCAAGGGCCCGGTTCACCCGATGGTGTCCGAGGCTCCCGCACACTAGTGCCCGCATCTTCCCGATGGTGACCGAGGCTCCCGCACCGTAGTGCTGGCATCCTCCCGATGGTGACCGAGGCTCCCGCACCCAAGGTGCCTGGTTCACCCGATGGTGTCCGAGGCTCCCGCACCCTAGTGCCCGCATCTTTCCGATGGTGGCCGAGGCTCCCCCACCCAAGGGCCTGGTTCACCCCGATGGTGTGCGAGGCTTCCGCACCCTTGTGCCGCCATCCTCCCGATGGTGACCGAGGCTCCCGCACCCAAGGGCCTGGTTCACCCCGATGGTGTGCGAGGCTTCCGCACCCTTGTGCCGGCATCCTCCCGATGGTGACCGAGGCTCCCCCACCCAAGGGCCTGGTTCACCCCGATGGTGTGCGAGGCTTCCGCACCCTTGTGCCCGCATCCTCCCGATGGTGACCGAGGCTCTCACACCCAAGGGCCTGGTTCACCCGATGGTGTCCGAGGCTTCCCCACCGTAGTGCCGGCATCCTCCCGATGGTGACCGAGGCTCCCGCACCCAAGGGCCTGGTTCACCCGATGGTGTCCGAGGCTTCCCCACCGTAGTGCCGGCATCCTCCCGATGGTGACCGAGGCTCCCGCACCCAAGGGCCCGGTTCACCCGATGGTGACCGAGGCTCCCGCACCCAAGGGCCTGGTTCACCCGATGGTGTCCGAGGCTTCCCCACCGTAGTGCCGGCATCCTCCCGATGGTGACCGAGGCTCCCGCACCCAAGGGCCCGGTTCACCCGATGGTGTC
>CAUDLX010000128.1:215000-217500 GCA_958450335.1 Hibiscus tridactylites
TCGGCATCCTCCCGATGGTGTGCGAGGCTCCCGCACCCAAGGGCCTAGGACCTCCCGATGGTGTGCGAGGCTCCCGCACCCAAGGGCCTGGTCACCCGATGGTGTGCGAGGCTCCCGCACCCAAGGGCCTAGGACCTCCCGATGGTGTGCGGGGATTCCGCACCATAGTGTCGGCATCCTCCCGATGGTGTGCGAGGCTCCCGCACCCAAGGGCCTGGTCACCCGATGGTGTGCGTGGCTCCCGCACCCAAGGGCCTAGGACCTCCCGATGGTGTGCGAGGCTCCTGCACCCAAGGGCCTAGGACCTCCCGATGGTGTGCGGGGCTCCCGCACCATAGTGTCGGCATCCTCCCGATGGTGTGCGAGGCTCCAGCACCCAAGGGCCTGGTCACCCGATGGTGTGCGAGGCTCCCGCACCCAAGGGCCTAGGACCTCCCGATGGTGTGCGAGGCTCCCGCACCCAAGGGCCTAGGACCTCCCGATGGTGTGCGAGGCTCCTGCACCCAAGGGCCTACGACCTCCCGATGGTGTGCGAGGCTCCTGCACCCAAGGGCCTAGGACCTCCCGATGGTGTGCGGGGATTCCGCACCCTAGTGTCGGCATCCTCCCGATGGTGTGCGAGGCTCCCGCACCCAAGGGCCTGGTCACCCGATGGTGTGCGAGGCTCCCGCGCCCAAGGGCCTAGGACCTCCCGATGATGTGCGAGGCTCCAGCACCCAAGGGCCTGGTCACCCGATGGTGTGCGAGGCTCCTGCACCCAAGGGCCTAGGACCGCCCGATGGTGTGCGAGGCTCCTGCACCCAAGGGCCTACGACCTCCCGATGGTGTGCGAGGCTCCTGCACCCAAGGGCCTAGGACCTCCCGATGGTGTGCGGGGATTCCGCACCCTAGTGTCGGCATCCTCCCGATGGTGTGCGAGGCTCCCGCACCCAAGGGCCTGGTTCACCCGGATGGTGTGCGAGGCTCCCACACCCTGGAGCGTTCATCCCACCGATGGGGTGCTTGGCTGCCGCACTCTAAGGGCCCCGTGGGTGCCATGTCTGAAATGGGGACACCTTCTCTAAGCACCTTGATGGTGCCCACCCAAGGGCCTTGGACCTCCCAATGGTGTGCGGGGCTTCCGCACCGTAGGGCCTTCGACCGCCCGATGTTGTTCGAGCCTCCCTACACTTGGGAGTGCTATTTTACGAAGGGGCAACTCGGGGAATTGTTCCCGTAACCAAGCCGTCATTCTTTTATCTTCACCCATGTTTTCCAAATTGTGAGGCAATCGGGAGGGACGATCGCGATTTTTGGCCTAAAGGCCACCCACCGTGGAAGCTTTCCGGCCGACCGAGACATTAGTTATATCGAATTTTCCCCATGGAGGGAGAGGGGAGGGGAGGGACGGAGTGGGGGAGGGTCGTTTTGCCTTCTTTTAGCCTCATGTTGCCTTCTTTTAGCCTCGCCGGAAAGTTCGCCGGAGACTCGCCGGAGCACCGCCGGGAACCTTGCCGGCGGTGGAGGGGGATCTCCGGTCATGGGGCTAGGCCGTGGGGCGGGCCCCACCATATGCCGCTTCAAACCCCTGGGTGCCTCGAGGATGCCCAGCAACGCTCCCCCCTATAGAGCTAAAAAAACTTTCCCACTATGCTCCCAGTAGACATTGATATGTCTGAAATGGGGACACGACCGAGGAGTCCCGATGGTGTGCGGGGCTCCCGCCCGATGGTGTGCGGGGCTGCCGCCCGATGGTGTGCGGGGCTCCCACCCGATGGTGTGCGTAGCTCCCGCCCGATGGTGTGCGGGGCTCCCGCCCGATGGTGTGCGGGGCTCCCACCCGATGGTGTGCGGGCCTCCCGCACCCTAGTGCCCGCATCTTCCCGATGGTGACCGAGGCTCCCCCACCCAAGGGCCTGGTTCACCCCGATGGTGTGCGAGGCTTCAGCACCCTTGTGCCGACATCCTCCCGATGGTGACCGAGGCTCCCGCACCCAAGGGCCTGGTTCACCCCGATGGTGTGCGAGGCTTCCGCACCCTTGTGCCGGCATCCTCCCGATGGTGACCGAGGCTCCCCCACCCAAGGGCCTGGTTCACCCCGATGGTGTGCGAGGCTTCCGCACCCTTGTGCCCGCATCCTCCCGATGGTGACCGAGGCTCCCGCACCCAAGGGCCTGGTTCACCCGATGGTGTCCGAGGCTTCCCCACCGTAGTGCCGGCATCCTCCCGATGGTGACCGAGGCTCCCGCACCCAAGGGCCTGGTTCACCCGATGGTGTCCGAGGCTTCCCCACCGTAGTGCCGGCATCCTCCCGATGGTGACCGAGGCTCCCGCACCCAAGGGCCCGGTTCACCCGATGGTGTCCGAGGCTCCCGCACACTAGTGCCCGCATCTTCCCGATGGTGACCGAGGCTCCCGCACCGTAGTGCTGGCATCCTCCCGATGGTGACCGAGGCTCCCGCACCCAAGGTGCCTGGTTCACCCGATGGTGTCCGAGGCTCCCGCACCCTAGTGCCCGCAT
>CAUDLX010000128.1:227500-231108 GCA_958450335.1 Hibiscus tridactylites
ACCCGGATGGTGTGCGAGGCTCCCACACCCTGGAGCGTTCATCCCACCGATGGGGTGCTTGGCTGCCGCACTCTAAGGGCCCCGTGGGTGCCATGTCTGAAATGGGGACACCTTCTCTAAGCACCTTGATGGTGCCCACCCAAGGGCCTTGGACCTCCCAATGGTGTGCGGGGCTTCCGCACCGTAGGGCCTTCGACCGCCCGATGTTGTTCGAGCCTCCCTACACTTGGGAGTGCTATTTTACGAAGGGGCAACTCGGGGAATTGTTCCCGTAACCAAGCCGTCATTCTTTTATCTTCACCCATGTTTTCCAAATTGTGAGGCAATCGGGAGGGACGATCGCGATTTTTGGCCTAAAGGCCACCCACCGTGGAAGCTTTCCGGCCGACCGAGACATTAGTTATATCGAATTTTCCCCATGGAGGGAGAGGGGAGGGGAGGGACGGAGTGGGGGAGGGTCGTTTTGCCTTCTTTTAGCCTCATGTTGCCTTCTTTTAGCCTCGCCGGAAAGTTCGCCGGAGACTCGCCGGAGCACCGCCGGGAACCTTGCCGGCGGTGGAGGGGGATCTCCGGTCATGGGGCTAGGCCGTGGGGCGGGCCCCACCATATGCCGCTTCAAACCCCTGGGTGCCTCGAGGATGCCCAGCAACGCTCCCCCCTATAGAGCTAAAAAAACTTTCCCACTATGCTCCCAGTAGACATTGATATGTCTGAAATGGGGACACGACCGAGGAGTCCCGATGGTGTGCGGGGCTCCCGCCCGATGGTGTGCGGGGCTGCCGCCCGATGGTGTGCGGGGCTCCCACCCGATGGTGTGCGTAGCTCCCGCCCGATGGTGTGCGGGGCTCCCGCCCGATGGTGTGCGGGGCTCCCACCCGATGGTGTGCGGGCCTCCCGCACCCTAGTGCCCGCATCTTCCCGATGGTGACCGAGGCTCCCCCACCCAAGGGCCTGGTTCACCCCGATGGTGTGCGAGGCTTCAGCACCCTTGTGCCGACATCCTCCCGATGGTGACCGAGGCTCCCGCACCCAAGGGCCTGGTTCACCCCGATGGTGTGCGAGGCTTCCGCACCCTTGTGCCGGCATCCTCCCGATGGTGACCGAGGCTCCCCCACCCAAGGGCCTGGTTCACCCCGATGGTGTGCGAGGCTTCCGCACCCTTGTGCCCGCATCCTCCCGATGGTGACCGAGGCTCCCGCACCCAAGGGCCTGGTTCACCCGATGGTGTCCGAGGCTTCCCCACCGTAGTGCCGGCATCCTCCCGATGGTGACCGAGGCTCCCGCACCCAAGGGCCTGGTTCACCCGATGGTGTCCGAGGCTTCCCCACCGTAGTGCCGGCATCCTCCCGATGGTGACCGAGGCTCCCGCACCCAAGGGCCCGGTTCACCCGATGGTGTCCGAGGCTCCCGCACACTAGTGCCCGCATCTTCCCGATGGTGACCGAGGCTCCCGCACCGTAGTGCTGGCATCCTCCCGATGGTGACCGAGGCTCCCGCACCCAAGGTGCCTGGTTCACCCGATGGTGTCCGAGGCTCCCGCACCCTAGTGCCCGCATCTTTCCGATGGTGGCCGAGGCTCCCCCACCCAAGGGCCTGGTTCACCCCGATGGTGTGCGAGGCTTCCGCACCCTTGTGCCGCCATCCTCCCGATGGTGACCGAGGCTCCCGCACCCAAGGGCCTGGTTCACCCCGATGGTGTGCGAGGCTTCCGCACCCTTGTGCCGGCATCCTCCCGATGGTGACCGAGGCTCCCCCACCCAAGGGCCTGGTTCACCCCGATGGTGTGCGAGGCTTCCGCACCCTTGTGCCCGCATCCTCCCGATGGTGACCGAGGCTCTCACACCCAAGGGCCTGGTTCACCCGATGGTGTCCGAGGCTTCCCCACCGTAGTGCCGGCATCCTCCCGATGGTGACCGAGGCTCCCGCACCCAAGGGCCTGGTTCACCCGATGGTGTCCGAGGCTTCCCCACCGTAGTGCCGGCATCCTCCCGATGGTGACCGAGGCTCCCGCACCCAAGGGCCCGGTTCACCCGATGGTGACCGAGGCTCCCGCACCCAAGGGCCTGGTTCACCCGATGGTGTCCGAGGCTTCCCCACCGTAGTGCCGGCATCCTCCCGATGGTGACCGAGGCTCCCGCACCCAAGGGCCCGGTTCACCCGATGGTGTCCGAGGCTCCCGCACACTAGTGCCCGCATCTTCCCGATGGTGACCGAGGCTCCCGCACCGTAGTGCTGGCATCCTCCCGATGGTGACCGAGGCTCCCGCACCCAAGGTGCCTGGTTCACCCGATGGTGTCCGAGGCTCCCGCACCCTAGTGCCCGCATCTTTCCGATGGTGGCCGAGGCTCCCCCACCCAAGGGCCTGGTTCACCCCGATGGTGTGCGAGGCTTCCGCACCCTTGTGCCGCCATCCTCCCGATGGTGACCGAGGCTCCCGCACCCAAGGGCCTGGTTCACCCCGATGGTGTGCGAGGCTTCCGCACCCTTGTGCCGGCATCCTCCCGATGGTGACCGAGGCTCCCCCACCCAAGGGCCTGGTTCACCCCGATGGTGTGCGAGGCTTCCGCACCCTTGTGCCCGCATCCTCCCGATGGTGACCGAGGCTCTCACACCCAAGGGCCTGGTTCACCCGATGGTGTCCGAGGCTTCCCCACCGTAGTGCCGGCATCCTCCCGATGGTGACCGAGGCTCCCGCACCCAAGGGCCTGGTTCACCCGATGGTGTCCGAGGCTTCCCCACCGTAGTGCCGGCATCCTCCCGATGGTGACCGAGGCTCCCGCACCCAAGGGCCCGGTTCACCCGATGGTGACCGAGGCTCCCGCACCCAAGGGCCTGGTTCACCCGATGGTGTCCGAGGCTTCCCCACCGTAGTGCCGGCATCCTCCCGATGGTGACCGAGGCTCCCGCACCCAAGGGCCCGGTTCACCCGATGGTGTCCGAGGCTCCCGCACACTAGTGCCCGCATCTTCCCGATGGTGACCGAGGCTCCCGCACCGTAGTGCTGGCATCCTCCCGATGGTGACCGAGGCTCCCGCACACCAAGGTGCCTGGTTCACCCGATGGTGTCCGAGGCTCCCGCACCCTAGTGCCCGCATCTTTCCGATGGTGGCCGAGGCTCCCCCACCCAAGGGCCTGGCTCACCCCGATGGTGTCTGAGGCTCCCGCACACCAAGGCCTTGGACCGCTCGATTGTTTGCGAGGTTGCCGCAGCCAAGTGGCTTTCGAAGTTGTTTCCCGGAAAAATATTTCACAAGGCATTGAACTCACATGTGTGGGCATGGCAGAAGATTGAAGATGAAACGAGCGGGTTTTGAAGTTGGTTATGGGCAAAATGTTCACAAGGCATTGAACGCACATGTGTGGGCACGGCAGAAGATTGAAGATGAAACGAGCTTTATTTGAAGTTGGTTATGGGACAAATTTACACAAGTCAAGGCAGAAGATTGAATGTGCCTTGGTCTCGTTCCGAGATTGTCATGGCATAGCGTCGAACCCCAGGATTTTGGTGCGTAAAAAGAAAAATCGACAAAGGAAGGGGAGGGACGAATCGAAGCGACAAAGGGCTGAATCTCAGTGGATCGTGGCAGCAAGGCCACTCTGCCACTTAC
>CAUDLX010000129.1:7500-10000 GCA_958450335.1 Hibiscus tridactylites
AGGCCCTTGGGTGGGGGAGCCTCGGTCACCATCGGGAGGATGCCGGCACAAGGGTGCGGAAGCCTCGCACACCATCGGGGTGAACCAGGCCCTTGGGTGCGGGAGCCTCGGTCACCATCGGGAGGATGGCGGCACAAGGGTGCGGAAGCCTCGCACACCATCGGGGTGAACCAGGCCCTTGGGTGGGGGAGCCTCGGCCACCATCGGAAAGATGCGGGCACTAGGGTGCGGGAGCCTCGGACACCATCGGGTGAACCAGGCACCTTGGGTGCGGGAGCCTCGGTCACCATCGGGAGGATGCCAGCACTACGGTGCGGGAGCCTCGGTCACCATCGGGAAGATGCGGGCACTAGTGTGCGGGAGCCTCGGACACCATCGGGTGAACCGGGCCCTTGGGTGCGGGAGCCTCGGTCACCATCGGGAGGATGCCGGCACTACGGTGGGGAAGCCTCGGACACCATCGGGTGAACCAGGCCCTTGGGTGCGGGAGCCTCGGTCACCATCGGGAGGATGCCGGCACTACGGTGGGGAAGCCTCGGACACCATCGGGTGAACCAGGCCCTTGGGTGCGGGAGCCTCGGTCACCATCGGGAGGATGCGGGCACAAGGGTGCGGAAGCCTCGCACACCATCGGGGTGAACCAGGCCCTTGGGTGGGGGAGCCTCGGTCACCATCGGGAGGATGCCGGCACAAGGGTGCGGAAGCCTCGCACACCATCGGGGTGAACCAGGCCCTTGGGTGCGGGAGCCTCGGTCACCATCGGGAGGATGTCGGCACAAGGGTGCTGAAGCCTCGCACACCATCGGGGTGAACCAGGCCCTTGGGTGGGGGAGCCTCGGTCACCATCGGGAAGATGCGGGCACTAGGGTGCGGGAGGCCCGCACACCATCGGGTGGGAGCCCCGCACACCATCGGGCGGGAGCCCCGCACACCATCGGGCGGGAGCTACGCACACCATCGGGTGGGAGCCCCGCACACCATCGGGCGGCAGCCCCGCACACCATCGGGCGGGAGCCCCGCACACCATCGGGACTCCTCGGTCGTGTCCCCATTTCAGACATATCAATGTCTACTGGGAGCATAGTGGGAAAGTTTTTTTAGCTCTATAGGGGGGGAGCGTTGCTGGGCATCCTCGAGGCACCCAGGGGTTTGAAGCGGCATATGGTGGGGCCCGCCCCACGGCCTAGCCCCATGACCGGAGATCCCCCTCCACCGCCGGCAAGGTTCCCGGCGGTGCTCCGGCGAGTCTCCGGCGAACTTTCCGGCGAGGCTAAAAGAAGGCAACATGAGGCTAAAAGAAGGCAAAACGACCCTCCCCCACTCCGTCCCTCCCCTCCCCTCTCCCTCCATGGGGAAAATTCGATATAACTAATGTCTCGGTCGGCCGGAAAGCTTCCACGGTGGGTGGCCTTTAGGCCAAAAATCGCGATCGTCCCTCCCGATTGCCTCACAATTTGGAAAACATGGGTGAAGATAAAAGAATGACGGCTTGGTTACGGGAACAATTCCCCGAGTTGCCCCTTCGTAAAATAGCACTCCCAAGTGTAGGGAGGCTCGAACAACATCGGGCGGTCGAAGGCCCTACGGTGCGGAAGCCCCGCACACCATTGGGAGGTCCAAGGCCCTTGGGTGGGCACCATCAAGGTGCTTAGAGAAGGTGTCCCCATTTCAGACATGGCACCCACGGGGCCCTTAGAGTGCGGCAGCCAAGCACCCCATCGGTGGGATGAACGCTCCAGGGTGTGGGAGCCTCGCACACCATCCGGGTGAACCAGGCCCTTGGGTGCGGGAGCCTCGCACACCATCGGGAGGATGCCGACACTAGGGTGCGGAATCCCCGCACACCATCGGGAGGTCCTAGGCCCTTGGGTGCAGGAGCCTCGCACACCATCGGGAGGTCGTAGGCCCTTGGGTGCAGGAGCCTCGCACACCATCGGGCGGTCCTAGGCCCTTGGGTGCAGGAGCCTCGCACACCATCGGGTGACCAGGCCCTTGGGTGCTGGAGCCTCGCACATCATCGGGAGGTCCTAGGCCCTTGGGCGCGGGAGCCTCGCACACCATCGGGTGACCAGGCCCTTGGGTGCGGGAGCCTCGCACACCATCGGGAGGATGCCGACACTAGGGTGCGGAATCCCCGCACACCATCGGGAGGTCCTAGGCCCTTGGGTGCAGGAGCCTCGCACACCATCGGGAGGTCGTAGGCCCTTGGGTGCAGGAGCCTCGCACACCATCGGGAGGTCCTAGGCCCTTGGGTGCGGGAGCCTCGCACACCATCGGGAGGTCCTAGGCCCTTGGGTGCGGGAGCCTCGCACACCATCGGGTGACCAGGCCCTTGGGTGCTGGAGCCTCGCACACCATCGGGAGGATGCCGACACTATGGTGCGGGAGCCCCGCACACCATCGGGAGGTCCTAGGCCCTTGGGTGCAGGAGCCTCGCACACCATCGGGAGGTCCTAGACCCTTGGGTGCGGGAGCCACGCACACCATCGGGTGACCAGGC
>CAUDLX010000130.1:0-77478 GCA_958450335.1 Hibiscus tridactylites
CAAAACAAGTTTTAATCAAATATTAGGAGTTCAAATAATTGATTAGGAGCTTCTCAACACAATTATATTACAAAACCTCAATTTCTGTACTTTTTACTCAGTTAAAATTCCAACGGGTCCATTTAAAAGCCCATTTAGACCTACTCGTCCGAAACCTCTACCAAAAGGACCGCAAAAATGTTTTATTCAAATATTAGGAGTTCAAATAATTGATTAGGAGCTTTTCAACACAATTATATTGCAAAACCTCAATTTCTGTACTTTTTACTCAGTTAAAATTCCAACGGGTCCGTTGAAAGGCCCAATTAGACCCGCTCGTCCGAAACCTCTACAAAAAAGATTGCAAACAAGTTTTATTCAATATTAGGAGTTCAAATAATTCATTAGGAGCTTTTCAACACAATTATATTGCAAAACCTCAATTTCTGTACTTTTTACTCAGTTAAAATTCCAATGGGTCTATTGAAAGGCCCATTTCGACCCGCTCGTCCAAAACCTCAACAAAAAGGACTACAAAACAAGTTTTAATTAAATTTTAGGAGTTCATGTAATTAATTAGGAGCTTTTCAACACAATTATTTTGCAAAACCTCAATTTATGTACTTTTTTTCCAGTAAAAATTCCAACGGGTCCATTGAATGGCCCATTTGGACCTGCTCGTCCGAAACCTCTACACAAAGGACCACAAAACAAGTTTTAATCAAATTTTAGGATTTCAAATAATTGTTTGGGAGCTTTTCAACACAATTATATTTCAAAACCTCAATTTCTGTACTTTTTAATCAGTTAAAATTCCAACGGGTCCATTGAAAGGCCCATTTAGACCTGCTCGTCCGAAACCTCTACAAAAAGGACCGCAAAAATGTTTTATTAAAATATTAGGAGTTCAAACAATTGATTAGGAGCTTTTCAACACAATTATATTGCAAAACCTCAATTTCTGTACTTTTTACTCAGTTAAAATTCCAATGGGTCCATTGAAAGGCCCATTTCGACCCGTTGTCCAAAACCTCTACAGAAAGGACTGCAAAGCAAGTTTTAATCAAATTTTAGGAGTTCATGTAATTGATTAGGAGCTTTTCAACACAATTATATTGCAAACCTGCAATTTTTGTACTTTTTAATCAGTTAAAATTCCAACGCGTCCATTGAAAGGCCATTTTCGACCCTCTCGTCCGAAATCTCTATAAAAAGGACTGCAAAACAAGTTTTAATCAAATATCAGGAGTTCAAATAATTGATTAGGAGCTTTTCAACAAAATTATATTGCAAAACCTCAATTTCTGTACTTTTTACTCTATTAAAATTCAAACGGGTCAATTGAAAGGCCCATTTAGACCTGCTCGTCCGAAACCTCTACAAAAAGGACCGCAAAAAGGTTTTATTCAAATATTAGGAGTTCAAATAATTGATTAGGAGCTTTTCAAAACAATTATATCGCAAAACCTCAGTTTATGTACTTTTTACTCAGTTAAAATTCCAACGGGTCCACTGAAAGGCCCATTTCAACCCACTCGTCCGAAACCTCTACAAAAAGGACTGCAAAACAAGTTTTAATCAAATTTTATGAGTTCATGTAATTTATTAGGAGCTTTTCAACACAATTATATTGCAAAACCTCAATTTCTGTACTTTTTACTCATTTAAAATTCCAACGGGTCCATTGAAAGGCCCATTTCGACCCGCTTGTCCGAAACCTCTACAAAAATGACTGCAAAACAAGTTTTAATCAAATTTTAGGAGTTCATGTAATTGATTAGGAGCTTTTCAACACAATTATATTGCAAAACCTCAATTTATGTACTTTTTACTCAGTTAAAATTCCAACGGGTCCATTGAAAGGCCCATTTCGACCTGCTCGTCTGAAACCTCTAGAAAAAGGACTGCAAAACAACTTTTAATCAAATTTTAGGAATTCATGTAATTAATTAGGAGCTTTTCAACACAATTATATTGCAAAACCTCAATTTTTGTACTTTTTACTCAGTTAAAATTTCAACGAGTCCATTGAAAGGCCCATTTCGACCTGCTCGTCTTAAACCTCTAGAAAAAGGACTGCAAAACAAGTTTTAATAAAATTTTAGGATTTCATGTAATTGATTAGGAGCTTTTCAACACAATTATATTGCAATACCTCAATTTTTGTACTTTTTACTCAGTTAAAATTCCAACGGGTCCATTGAAAGGCCCATTTAGACCTGCTCGTCCTGAACCTCTACAAAAAGGACCGCAAAACAAGTTTTAATCAAATACAAGGAGTTAAAATAATTGATTAGGAGCTTTTCAATACAATTATATTGCAAAACTGCAATTTCTGTACTTTTTACTCAGTTAAAATTCCAACGGGTCCATTCAAAGGCCCATTTAGACCTGCTCGTCCGAAACCTCTACAAAAAGGACTGCAAACAAGTTTTAATCAAATATTAGGAGTTAAAATAATTCATTAGGAGATTTTCAACACAATTATATTGCAAAACCTCAATTTCTGTACTTTTTACTTAGTTAAAATTCCAACGGGTCCATTGAAAGGCCCACTTCAACCCGCTCGTCCGAAACCTCTACAAAAAGGACTGCAAAAACATGTTTTAATCAAATTTTAGGAGTTCAAGTAATTGATTAGAAGCTTTTCAACACAATTATATTGGAAAACCTCAATTTCTGTACTTTTTACTCAGTTAAAATTCCAACGGGTCCATTGAAAGGCCCATTTAGACCTGCTCCTCCGAAACCTCTACAAAAAGGACCGCAAAAATGTTTTATTCAAATATTAGGAGATCAAATAATTGATTAGGAGCTTTTGAGACAATTATATTTCAAAACCTCAATTTCTGTACTTTTTACTCAGTTAAAATTCCAACGGGTCCATTGAAAGGCCCATTTCAACCCGCTCGTCCGAAACCTCTATAAAAAGGACCGCAAAACAAGTTTTAATCAAATATTAGGAGTTCAAATAATTTATTAGGAGCTTTTCAACACAATTATATTGCAAAACCTCAATTTATGTACTTTTTACTCAGTTAAAATTCCAACGGGTCCATTGAAAGGCCTATTTCGACCCGCTCGTCCGAAACCTCTACAAAAATGACTGCAAAACAAGTTTTAATCAAATTTTAGGAGTTCATGTAATTGATTAGGAGCTTTTCAACACAATTATATTGCAAAACCTCAATTTATGTACTTTTTACTTAGTTAAAATTCCAACGGGTCCATTGAAAGGCCCATTTAGACCTGCTCGTCCGAAACCTCTACAAAAAGGACCACAAAAATGTTTTATTCAAATATTCGGAGTTCAAATAATTGATTAGGAGCTTTTCAACACAATTATATTGCAAAACCTCAATTTCTGTACTTTTTACTCATTTAAAATTCCAACGGGTCCATTGAAAGGCCCATTTCGACCCGCTTGTCCGAAACCTCTACAAAAATGACTGCAAAACAAGTTTTAATCAAATTTTAGGAGTTCATGTAATTGATTAGGAGCTTTTCAACACAATTATATTGAAAAACCTCAATTTCTGTACTTTTTACTCAGTTAAAATTCTAACGGGTCCATTGAAAGGCCCATTTAGACATGCTCGTCCGAAACCTCTACAAAAAGGACCGCAAAACAAGTTTTAATCAAATATTAGGAGTTCAAATAATTGATTAGGAGCTTCTCAACACAATTATATTACAAAACCTCAATTTCTGTACTTTTTACTCAGTTAAAATTCCAACGGGTCCATTTAAAAGCCCATTTAGACCTGCTCGTCCGAAACCTCTACCAAAAGGACCGCAAAAATGTTTTATTCAAATATTAGGAGTTCAAATAATTGATTAGGAGCTTTTCAACACAATTATATTGCAAAACCTCAATTTCTGTACTTTTTACTCAGTTAAAATTCCAACGGGTCCGTTGAAAGGCCCAATTAGACCCGCTCGTCCGAAACCTCTACAAAAAAGATTGCAAACAATTTTTATTCAATATTAGGAGTTCAAATAATTCATTAGGAGCTTTTCAACACAATTATATTGCAAAACCTCAATATCTGTACTTTTTACTCAGTTAAAATTCCAATGGGTCTATTGAAAGGCCCATTTCGACCCGCTCGTCCAAAACCTCAACAAAAAGGACTACAAAACAAGTTTTAATTAAATTTTAGGAGTTCATGTAATTAATTAGGAGCTTTTCAACACAATTATTTTGCAAAACCTCAATTTATGTACTTTTTTTCCAGTAAAAATTCCAACGGGTCCATTGAATGGCCCATTTGGACCTGCTCGTCCGAAACCTCTACACAAAGGACCACAAAACAAGTTTTAATCAAATTTTAGGATTTCAAATAATTGTTTGGGAGCTTTTCAACACAATTATATTTCAAAACCTCAATTTCTGTACTTTTTAATCAGTTAAAATTCCAACGGGTCCATTGAAAGGCCCATTTAGACCTGCTCGTCCGAAACCTCTACAAAAAGGACCGCAAAAATGTTTTATTAAAATATTAGGAGTTCAAACAATTGATTAGGAGCTTTTCAACACAATTATATTGCAAAACCTCAATTTCTGTACTTTTTACTCAGTTAAAATTCCAATGGGTCCATTGAAAGGCCCATTTCGACCCGTTGTCCGAAACCTCTACAGAAAGGACTGCAAAGCAAGTTTTAATCAAATTTTAGGAGTTCATGTAATTGATTAGGAGCTTTTCAACACAATTATATTGCAAACCTGCAATTTTTGTACTTTTTACTCAGTTAAAATTCCAACGCGTCCATTGAAAGGCCATTTTCGACCCTCTCGTCCGAAATCTCTATAAAAAGGACTGTAAAACAAGTTTTAATCAAATATCAGGAGTTCAAATAATTGATTAGGAGCTTTTCAACAAAATTATATTGCAAAACCTCAATTTCTGTACTTTTTACTCTATTAAAATTCAAACGGGTCAATTGAAAGGCCCATTTAGACCTGCTCGTCCGAAACCTCTACAAAAAGGACCGCAAAAAGTTTTTATTCAAATATTAGGAGTTCAAATAATTGATTACTAGCTTTTCAACACAATTATATCGCAAAACCTCAGTTTATGTACTTTTTACTCAGTTAAAATTCCAACGGGTCCACTGAAAGGCCCATTTCAACCCACTCGTCCGAAACCTCTACAAAAAGGACTGCAAAACAAGTTTTAATCAAATTTTATGAGTTCATGTAATTTATTAGGAGCTTTTCAACACAATTATATTGCAAAACCTCAATTTATGTACTTTTTACTCATTTAAAATTCCAACGGGTCCATTGAAAGGCCCATTTCGACCCGCTTGTCCGAAACCTCTACAAAAATGACTGCAAAACAAGTTTTAATCAAATTTTAGGAGTTCATGTAATTGATTAGGAGCTTTTCAACACAATTATATTGCAAAACCTCAATTTATGTACTTTTTACTCAGTTAAAATTCCAACGGGTCCATTGAAAGGCCCATTTCGACCTGCTCGTCTGAAACCTCTAGAAAAAGGACTGCAAAACAACTTTTAATCAAATTTTAGGAATTCATGTAATTAATTAGGAGCTTTTCAACACAATTATATTGCAAAACCTCAATTTTTGTACTTTTTACTCAGTTAAAATTTCAACGAGTCCATTGAAAGGCCCATTTCGACCTGCTCGTCTTAAACCTCTAGAAAAAGGACTGCAAAACAAGTTTTAATAAAATTTTAGGATTTCATGTAATTGATTAGGAGCTTTTCAACACAATTATATTGCAATACCTCAATTTTTGTACTTTTTACTCAGTTAAAATTCCAACGGGTCCATTGAAAGGCCCATTTAGACCTGCTCGTCCTGAACCTCTACAAAAAGGACCGCAAAACAAGTTTTAATCAAATACAAGGAGTTAAAATAATTGATTAGGAGCTTTTCAATACAATTATATTGCAAAACTGCAATTTCTGTACTTTTTACTCAGTTAAAATTCCAACGGGTCCATTCAAAGGCCCATTTAGACCTGCTCGTCCGAAACCTCTACAAAAAGGACTGCAAACAAGTTTTAATCAAATATTAGGAGTTAAAATAATTCATTAGGAGATTTTCAACACAATTATATTGCAAAACCTCAATTTCTGTACTTTTTACTTAGTTAAAATTCCAACGGGTCCATTGAAAGGCCCACTTCAACCCGCTCGTCCGAAACCTCTACAAAAAGGACTGCAAAAACATGTTTTAATCAAATTTTAGGAGTTCAAGTAATTGATTAGAAGCTTTTCAACACAATTATATTGGAAAACCTCAATTTCTGTACTTTTTACTCAGTTAAAATTCCAACGGGTCCATTGAAAGGCCCATTTAGACCTGCTCCTCCGAAACCTCTACAAAAAGGACCGCAAAAATGTTTTATTCAAATATTAGGAGATCAAATAATTGATTAGGAGCTTTTGAGACAATTATATTTCAAAACCTCAATTTCTGTACTTTTTACTCAGTTAAAATTCCAACGGGTCCATTGAAAGGCCCATTTCAACCCGCTCGTCCGAAACCTCTATAAAAAGGACCGCAAAACAAGTTTTAATCAAATATTAGGAGTTCAAATAATTTATTAGGAGCTTTTCAACACAATTATATTGCAAAACCTCAATTTATGTACTTTTTACTCAGTTAAAATTCCAACGGGTCCATTGAAAGGCCTATTTCGACCCGCTCGTCCGAAACCTCTACAAAAAGGACTGCAAAACAAGTTTTAATCAAATTTTAGGAGTTCATGTAATTGATTAGGAGCTTTTCAACACAATTATATTGCAAAACCTCAATTTATGTACTTTTTACTTAGTTTAAATTCCAACGGGTCCATTGAAAGGCCCATTTAGACCTGCTCGTCCGAAACCTCTACAAAAAGGACCACAAAAATGTTTTATTCAAATATTCGGAGTTCAAATAATTGATTAGGAGCTTTTCAACACAATTATATTGCAAAACCTCAATTTCTGTACTTTTTACTCATTTAAAATTCCAACGGGTCCATTGAAAGGCCCATTTCGACCCGCTTGTCCGAAACCTCTACAAAAATGACTGCAAAACAAGTTTTAATCAAATTTTAGGAGTTCATGTAATTGATTAGGAGCTTTTCAACACAATTATATTGCAAAACCTCAATTTATGTACTTTTTACTCAGTTAAAATTCCAACGGGTCCATTGAAAGGCCCATTTCGACCTGCTCGTCTGAAACCTCTAGAAAAAGGACTGCAAAACAACTTTTAATCAAATTTTAGGAATTCATGTAATTAATTAGGAGCTTTTCAACACAATTATATTGCAAAACCTCAATTTTTGTACTTTTTACTCAGTTAAAATTTCAACGAGTCCATTGAAAGGCCCATTTCGACCTGCTCGTCTTAAACCTCTAGAAAAAGGACTGCAAAACAAGTTTTAATAAAATTTTAGGATTTCATGTAATTGATTAGGAGCTTTTCAACACAATTATATTGCAATACCTCAATTTTTGTACTTTTTACTCAGTTAAAATTCCAACGGGTCCATTGAAAGGCCCATTTAGACCTGCTCGTCCTGAACCTCTACAAAAAGGACCGCAAAACAAGTTTTAATCAAATACAAGGAGTTAAAATAATTGATTAGGAGCTTTTCAATACAATTATATTGCAAAACTGCAATTTCTGTACTTTTTACTCAGTTAAAATTCCAACGGGTCCATTCAAAGGCCCATTTAGACCTGCTCGTCCGAAACCTCTACAAAAAGGACTGCAAACAAGTTTTAATCAAATATTAGGAGTTAAAATAATTCATTAGGAGATTTTCAACACAATTATATTGCAAAACCTCAATTTCTGTACTTTTTACTTAGTTAAAATTCCAACGGGTCCATTGAAAGGCCCACTTCAACCCGCTCGTCCGAAACCTCTACAAAAAGGACTGCAAAACATGTTTTAATCAAATTTTAGGAGTTCAAGTAATTGATTAGAAGCTTTTCAACACAATTATATTGGAAAACCTCAATTTCTGTACTTTTTACTCAGTTAAAATTCCAACGGGTCCATTGAAAGGCCCATTTAGACATGTTCGTCTGAAACCTCTACAAAAAGGACCGCAAAAATGTTTTTTTCAAATATTAGGAGTTCAAATAATTGATTAGGAGCTTTTCAACACAATTATATTGCAAAACCTCAATTTCTGTATTTTTAGTCATTTAAAATTCCAACGGGTCCATTGAAAGGCCCATTTCGACCCGCTCGTCCGAAACCTCTACAAAAAGGACTGCAAAACAAGTTTTAATCAAATTCTAGGACTTCATGTAATTGATTAGGAGCCTTTCAACACAATTACATTGAAAAACCTCAATTTTTGTACTTTTTACTCAGTTAAAATTCCAACAGGTCCATTGAAAGGCCCATTTAGACCTGCTCGTCCGAAACCTCTACAAAAAATGACCGCAAAACAAGTTTTAATCAAATATTAGGAGTTCAAATAATTGATTAGGAGCTTTTGAACACTATTATATTGCAAAACCGCAATTTATGTACTTTTTACTCAGTTAAAATTCCAACGGGTCCATTGAAAGGCCCATTTAGACCTGCTCGTCCGAAACCTCTACAAAAAAGGACCGCAAAACAAGTTTTAATAAAATATTAGGAGATCAAATAATTGATTAGGAGCTTTTCAACACAATTATATTACAAAACCGCAATTTATGTACTTTTACTCAGTTAATATTCCAACGGGTCCAATGAAAGGCCCATTTAGACCTGCTCGTCCGAAACCCCTACAGAAAAGGACCGCAAAACAAGTTTTAATCAAATATTAGGAGTTCAAATAATTGATTAGGAGCTTTTCAACACAATTATATTGCAAAACCTCAATTTCTGTACTTTTTACTCAGTTAAAATTCCAACGGGTCCATTGAAAGGCCCATTTAGACTCGTTCGTCCAAAACCTCTACAAAAAGGACCATAAATGTAACCCCCGTAGCCCGGCCTAGACGGTTGACCCGAACTACGAAGATTACACGGGGAAAACTAAAGTCAACCCGAAAGTCAACCTTGATTAACGACCCTTTTTTTTTACTTTTAATCTTGTCTAGATGCACATCAACCTTAATTGTGATCACGCAAACACCATGCTCCAAGATCACAATCATCAGAGATCAAACAGGGACCCAATTGAACAAATTACAACTTTAGGGACCAAACTGTAATTTCTGAAAACTTTAAGGACTTAACCAGATTTTAAGTTACCAACTTAAAATTAATCATGTTTCATGCTTCCCTGCCAAATTTTAGCTCAAACGGACCTCCCGAACTCAAACAATTGCACAAACAAGATTCAGGACCAAAACGCAAACAAAACAAAACATTCAAAGATACTTTTAACTGATTTTAACGGTCCGGTATCGATACGCCACGTGTCGTATCGATACTCGGGGAAGGCAGTAACCAAACTCTAGCAACGGTATCGATACCTTTCCCCCAGTATCGATACTTCACTCATACGGTATCGATACTTGTTCAGCAGTATCGATACCCCTGGGCAGAAACATGCATATTTGGCTCAGGCGTATCGATACGCAAGCTCGAGTACCGATACCCCTGCCTGAAAAACAACTCGAAAACAGCATCAAACATGCTTCAAACATCAAATTAACATCACCAAATCATACCACATGATCATTCAATATGCAGGGACCATAAACGCATCATCAATTCAACATATAACCAACACATATGGAAAGCCCCAAATTCATTGACATGCTTCCTACTCAAGCTATCCATTTAAACATAAACTTTTCCAAAGCAACCTCAATTAAGCCAATTCATGCTTCAACAACATTAACAACAGCATTTAACATTCATGATCAACACATATACGACCACAATAACAACAATCCGAGAGATTCTACCCCATTGCCCTTATTAACTATAGCTATTCACCGAGACATACATCTCCATTGGAGTCCACCTTGAATCCCTTGCTCCTTGCTGCCCAAACTTCAAGAATCTGCATTGATGGACAAAGAGGAGCGTAAGCACATAATGCTTAGTGAGGAATGCTCAAAACCAAAACACCATCAATGCAGCGGATCTTTAAAACACCTTAAAACAAACCCGATTTGCTTTCCAAAACCATGTTTGAAAACTCTTTCAACATCAAGCTCAAATCATGCATAAACACCATATGCAAAGCTTAAATAAAACCATGGAAAAACACTTCCATTTCACAACATACCTTTCATAAACTTGAAAGCCACAACAAGTAAGAAACCATTAAAACCATAATTCAAATATTCTTTCACATGCATTTAACCAAGGCAACATAAAACCATATCATCATCTTCACAAGCCTTTAACAACAAGTCATACATGACCCAATGCAACATAGGTAATTCATGCTCACATGCATCATTTATCAAATGATAACCAACACTTGATCAACATACAAGTAAACATACATTCACTAGCATCATATACTTTTCATGCAACAATGCACCTTTTCCAAGCATCCCATGCTTCACATGCAAACATGCATCAACTCAAGCATCTCATGCTTCACATGCAACCATGCATCAATTCAAGCATCTCATGCTTCACATGCAACCATGCATCAATTCAAGCATCTCATGCTTCACATTGTAACCCCCGTAGCCCGGTCTAGACGGTTGACACGAACTACGAAGATTACACGGGGAAAACCAAAGTCAACCCGAAAGTCAACCTTGATTAACGACCCTTTTTTTTTCTTTTTAATCTTATCTAGATGCACATTAACCTTAATTGTGATCATACAAACAACATACTAAAAGATCACAAAAATCAGTGATCAAACAGGGACCCAATTGAACAAATTACAACTTTAGGGACCAAATTGTAATTCTGATAAATTAAGGGACTTAACCCAAATTAAAGTTACCATCTTGAAATTAGTCAGGTTTCATGCTTCTCTGTGAAATTTCAGCTCAAAAGGACATCCACAGCTCATGCAATTGATCAAACAAGATTCGGGACCAAAACGCAAACAAATCAAAACATATAACTACCATGTCAGCCCCCTAACGGTCGACCGTTCCGAAACAGGCTAACCCTGTTCCGAAACACGGGCCGTTCCGAAACGGGTTCCGGAACGTGGCTCGACAGAGGCCAAACCGTTTCGAAACGGTGCATACCGTTTCGGAGGCCTGGGTTCAAGAAAGGCACAAGTTCCGAAACGATACACCCCTGTTCCGAAACGCCTGCACAAATTTCAGCAAACAAGCATACCTAATCATGCAATTGGACTTCCAAACATGCTCCAAACATCACCAAACTTTACGAGCATGCAATTAAACATCTTTAAGACATATAGAAACCAACAAATCAACAAACCAACTTCACATGCAAAAAGCCCCAATTCAATGGTCATGCTTCCTACACAAGCTATCCACTCAAGCATCAAACTTGCAAAACAAACATATAAGGTTCAATCCAAAAACCAGCAACAACAACAACACTTAACATACTTAGGGAGTTTCAAACACCTCCCAAAACATATACATTGGTCCCCCATTGCCAAAACATACAAAAGCTAAATGTTTAACAAAACCTTCCATACATTGAGCTTTACTTGAACTTGTTTGCTTGCCTCCTCTTGCTGCCCTCAATGTACTCTAATGCTCTGCATTATTGATTCAAGAAAACGAGAGAGCGTAAGCCAAAGCTTAGTGAGGAGTGCTCTTAAAAAAAAACCATTCAATAATGCAATTAAAACCATTTATAAAACTTGCTTACAAACAACCTTTATACATGCTCAAAGCATACTTTAAATCAAGCAATATCATGCTTCCACATTTCCTTTAAACAAGCATCTCATGTTTCAACATAAACATTAAAACATGCATCTCATGCATCTCAATGTACTATACATGTCATATTGGCTCAAGTGATACATTTCATTTATGAAATCAAGTTCAACAACTTTCCCCAAGGACTTTTAAACACCTTGGCCCCAAGGACTTTTAAACACCTTGGCCATGGACTTTTAAACACCATGAAAGGACCACACAAGGACTTTTAACCACCTTTGTGTCCGTAGCTTGAATTACCCCAAGGACTTTTAAACACCTTGGCCCCAAGGACTTTTAAACACCTTGGCCCCATGGACTTTTAAACACCATGGAAAGGAGCACCTAAGGACTTTTAACCACCTTAGTGTCCGCAACAAGATTCATCCAAGGACTTTTAAACACCTTGATGATCTTAGGTAACAAGGCTCACTCAAGGACTTTTAACCACCTTAGTGACCTTCACTTTTACAAACCATCACTTGCCAATACACACTTTATACATCACATAATCCACTGTTTTAAAGCATTAAACCAAGCCATTTCATCATGCATTTCAAAGCATTAAATCATCATTTAACAATGCATTAAAAACAAGGTACTCTTACCTAGAGTCACCTTCAACACATGGCTTTAAACATCAGCATAAATCATGCTAAAACATCAGCAATTATCATGCTTAAACATGCTTTCAAAAACAGTAAACAAATCATGCAAAATCATCATTTTACATTGCACCAAAACATGGCCACCACTTAGAGAGAAAATCCGAAAACTTACACTTGAGCTTAGCAAAGTTGTTTAGACTTAAACTAAGCTCCCAAAACCTTGGTTTCAAAGCCGAAAACCATTTTCACAAATCCACTCACCGATTTCCACTTTGCTTCAAGCCAAAGCACCAAATCAAGCCTCCAGATCAACAATTCTTGGATCCAAGGATGCCTCCCCTGTTTCAACACATTAAAGCAGAGGATTAATGCATCATCATGCATTAATTGCTTCAATGAAAGCATCAAAACTCGCTGCTCTCACAAAACCTCCATTTTCGGCCACCAAACACAACCGAAAATGCATCCGAAACACTTCTAAACAAAGCCCAGCCACAAACTAGCAAAACCTCACTTCCATTAACATCAAAACACATCTAAAAACAACCTATAAACATCCTTATACCTCCAGCAACACCAGATCCACAAGATCACCACAAAAGCTACCTTAAAACACAAGCTAAACTTAGGAAATCCAACCTATCCGGGATTGCATCAATCAAGACTCATTTCCACATCAATTTAATGATCATTTAACATCAAAAACACTCCTCAAAACACAGATTAAACAGATCAAACGAAAATCATGTGAGTTGGTCAAAATCTTGCATAATTAGCCAAGATCCATAAATCAACCTTAAAACCTTTAATCAATTATCAAATTAGGATTGAAAACTTTAGGAATTTCATTAAAGAACTTGAAGTTCAGAGGAGAAGGACGTTCTTACCTCCAAACTTGAGTTTCTCCTCTTTTTGGAATAGAAAAGCTTGATGAAACTTGAAGCAATTGAAGAGGATTTGAAGATACAATGATTTGCAATCAATTGAGAGTTGAAAGGAGGATTTTAGGTGAGAAAATCAGAATGAGATCTCTGGAAATTAAGTGTTTGGGTTGAGAGAAAAAGAGAGAAAGAAAATTGGAAGTTAGATGAGAAAATACCAAAATGAGTTTCCCTCCTTTTTGATTTCTTTAAAAATCAGAATTATGTGTTAAAATATCTTAGAAAAATCTGGAGAAACTCCCTTTGGGTAAATAGCTCCTTAAAGATTCAAAGTTTAAACCCTTTATAAAATAGCCACCAAACTTTCAAAAATTACATTTTGGACACTAGCCAAAATGTCACCCTTCCAAAACTCATTTTCCAAAATTGATTTCACAGTTCACTTAATTATATTAAAAGAGGATTTTAGAACATTTTTCCATATTTTTAATGCAACCCGAACTAGGCTTTCCTAATTTAACCTCTTACGATTCGAACAGCACTTTGACCAACCGGTCAACGCCCAAGACTTCTAAGCCCAAAACCGGGGCGTTACAACTCTCCCCCCCTTAAGAAATTTCGTCCTCAAAATTTACCTGAAGGAAAAATATAAGGAAACTGCTTCAGCATATCATCCCTCCGCTCCCACGTGGCTTCCTCAACACCGCGATGCTTCCACAGCACCTTCACCAACTCAATGGTCTTGCCACGAAGAACCTTGTTATCTGAATCCAGAACCTTCACCGGTTCCTCATCATAGGTCGAATCCGGATTCAATTCCACTTCCTCCATAGGCAACACATGCGAAGGATCAGATCTATACTTCCGGAGCATAGAAACATGGAACACATCATGAATCTTTTCCAGCTCCTGAGGTAACCTCAACCGATACGCAACAGGACCCACACGCTCAACAACCTCATACGGTCCAATGTATCTAGGGCTCAGCTTACCCTTCCGACCAAACCTCATCACCTTCTTCCAAGGCGAAACCTTCAAGAACACGCGATCACCCACCGCAAACTCTATCTCCTTACGCTTCAAATCCGCGTAAGACTTCTGCCGATCAGAAGGAGCCTTCAACCACTCACAAATGAGCTTCACCTTCTCGGTAGTCCCTTTCAACAAAGCAGGCATCGAAACCAACTTTTGACCAGTTTCAGCCCAACACAGAGGAGTCCTACACTTCCTCCCATACAGAGCCTCATAAGGTGCCATCTGTATACTCGCCTGATAACTGTTGTTGTAAGCGAACTCAACCAAAGGCAGATGCTTCTCCCAAGAACCTTGGAACTCTATCACACAGCATCTCAACATATCCTCCAAAATCTGAATAACTCGCTCAGACTGGCCATCCGACTGAGGATGATAGGATGTACTGAAATGCAACCTTGTTCCCAGAGCTTGATGCAAACACTGCCAAAAACGCGATGTGAACCTCGGATCCCTATCCGACACGATCGACTTAGGCACACCATGCAACCTCACAACCTCAGCAACGTACAGCTCTGCCAGCTTATCCAAAGAAAACGTAGTATGCACAGGCAAGAAATGCGCACACTTCGTCAGGCGATCCACAATCACCCAAACAGAATTCTTCTTCGACGGAGACAAAGGTAAACCAGATACAAAATCCATGGTAACCCTCTCCCACTTCCACTCAGGGATTTTCAGCGGTTGCAACAAACCAGAAGGAACCTGATGTTCAGCCTTGACTCGCTGACACACCAAACACTTGCTCACGAACTCTGCCACATCCTTCTTCAGACCTACCCAATAGTACTCATCACGAAGATCGCGATACATCTTTGTACTACCAGGATGCATAGAAAAAGGATTGCTATGACCTTCAGCCAGAATAGCACGCCTCAACTCAGCATCCGCAGGCACTACTATCCAACTACCAAAACACAACACTCCATCCTCATTAAAACAGAAATCTGAAGGTCTACCCTCCGCGATATCCTGAACATGAGACACCAAGGAATCATCCAACAACTGCTTATCCTTGATCAACTGAACCAACGATGGTTTCACTTGCAACTCAGCAACAAGACCACCATCCTGCGATATGCTCAAGCTAGCAAACATAGCTCTCAACTCAACAGCTACCTTTCTACTCAAGGCATCCGCAACAACATTGGCCTTTCCAGGATGATACTCTATCGTCAGATCATAATCCTTGAGCAACTCCAACCAACGTCGCTGTCTGAGATTCAACTCCTTCTGAGACATCAGATACCTCAAACTCTTATGATCCGTGTACACAGTACACTTCTCACCATACAGATAATGCCTCCAGATCTTCAGAGCAAAAACCACTGCAGCCAGCTCAATATCATGCGTAGGATAATTGCGCTCATGCACCTTCAACTGCCGCGACGCATAAGCCACAACCTTACCCTCTTGCATCAGCACACACCCCAGACCTACATAGGATGCATCACTGTAGACTACAAACTCTTTCCCTGATTCAGGCTGAATCAAGATAGGAGCTTGCGTCAAAGCCATCTTCAGCTTCTCAAAAGCTTGCTGCCTTGCTTCTGTCCACTCATACTTAACATCTTTCTGCAGCAACTTCGTCGAAGGAGCAGCAATCTTGGAAAAACCATCCACAAACCTTCGGTAGTATCCTGCCAAACCAAGGAAACTACGAACCTCCTGAACAGACTTAGGAACTTTCCAATTCATCACTGCTTCAATCTTCTGAGGATCAACACGAATCCCCTCAGCTGAGACCACATGACCAAGAAAAACCACCTCTCTAAGCCAGAACTCACACTTGCTCAACTTAGCATAAAGCTGATTCTCCAACAAAGCTTGCAACACAATCCTCAAATGCTCTTCGTGCTCTTCCTCAGTATGCGAGTACACAAGGATATCATCAATGAACACCACAACGAACTTGTCCAGGTATTCATGAAAAACACGATTCATCATGTCCATGAAAGCAGCAGGAGCATTTGTCAGACCAAACGGCATCACAAGGAACTCATAATGCCCATACCTTGTCCTGAAAGCTGTCTTAGGCACATCCACATCCTTCACCTTCAATTGATAATACCCTAACCTCAAGTCAATCTTAGAGAACACAGCAGCTCCCCGAAATTGATCAAAGAGATCATCAATCCTCGGCAAAGGATACCGATTCTTGATAGTCAACTTGTTCAGCTGACGGTAATCAATGCACATCCTCATCGTGTCATCTTTCTTCTTCACAAACAAGACAGGAGCACCCCAAGGCGACACACTCGGCCGGATGAAACCACGATCAAGCAACTCTTGCAACTGCGTCTTCAGCTCCTTCAGCTCCTTAGGTGCCATTCTATAGGGAGTAATGGACACAGGAGTGGTATTCTCATACAGCTCAATACCAAACTCCACCTCGCGATTAGGAGGTAAACCAGGCAACTCCTCAGGAAAAACATCAGGAAACTCCTTCACAACCCTGATATCCTGCACCCTCAGCTCCTTCGAACTAGGATTCATCACAAAAGCCAGAAAAGCTTCACAACCTTGCCTCAACATCCTGCTCGCCTCCAAGGTAGAAACAACATTGGCAAGAAACTTCACATTCTCACCAACCACCACCACTTCATAATCATCCGCAAGCTTAAGCGAAACCCGCTTATTCTCACAATCCACAACAGCACGATGCTCAGCAAGCCAATCCATACCAAGGATCACATCAAAACCATAAAAGGGCAACTCCATAAGATCAACATGAAAGACATGCTCTTGAACAACCAAAGGACACCTTCTATAAAGCTTACGAGTCACAACAGTTTCACCAAAAGAACTAGTGACTCTAACACCAACATCCAAAGACTCAACAGGCAAACCAAGCAACTCAGCATGCTCACGAAGAATGTATGAATTCGTAGATCCAGAATCAATCAAAGAAAGCAATGACAAGGATTGAAAAGTAAAGGTACCTGCAATCACATCAGCATCATTCCTTCCCTCGCGCTGAGCATACACCCTCGCTTGGCCTCCACCCTCAGGTTGAATAGCCACAACATGAGCTACACCGCGACCACCTTCCTCTCGCCTCTGAAAATTACCACGGCCGCGCCCACGACCTCTCTGCGGTGCTACAACAACAGGAGCACGCTCTTGACCACCAGCCATCCTCGGACAATCACGCCTCAAATGGTCAGCTGAACCACAGTTCCAGCACTCATAACCAGCTGCCACAACAGGAGCTTGCACCTCCCTCCCAACACGAGGACAGTCACGCTTCAAGTGACCACGGGAACCACAAATCCAACAAGCACTAGGGTCAGCTCTAGCATTGCCACCCCTAGCAGGTGCACCTCCACCTCTCTTAGACGAGGACTGAAACCTCTGATCACGCCCTCTCTTGTTCCGACCACCGGAACTATACTCAACAGCTCTCTTCCCAGAACTAGCTCCAGCACCCTTAGCAGACAAACTCAAGTTCATCTCAATGTCCTTGGATCGGCTAACCAACACATCGAAATCATTGTACTCCGCAGCCAACATATAGGTCTTAACTTCCGTCACCAAGCCATAACGGAACCTTTCGCACCTCTCGCGCTCATCAGGTATCAGCTCCGGTGCATACTGACTGAGACGTACGAACTGTACCTCATACTCAGCCACACTCATGCTCCCTTGGGTCAGAGACATGAATTCACGCTTCTTCTCGTCCAGATATCTAACTCCCAGATATCTCCTCTTGAACGCATGCTGAAAGAACGTCCAAGTAACATCAGCATCAGCCATCCCAGAGATTGTGGTCGTCCACCACGTATAAGCATCACCTTGCAGCAGCGACACCACACATCCCAGCTTTTGCACATCAGTGCAACTCATCTGTCCCAAGACACGCTTGGTACTCTCCAGCCATGCTTCTGACCTCTCAGCTGACATACCCCTAAACTCAGTCCCACCAAGACTGCGCAAACGCTCTAAGGGTAATCTAGCTCCAGCATCTCCCTGATGCCCAGCTCCTTGAGCTCCAGCTACTGCTGCTCGAAAAGCACCCGCAATAGCTTGCACCAGCACAGACATGTCAGGCATCGCTTGCCCCTGACCAACCTCAGGTCCTGCAGCTCCAGCACCAGCTGCCTCAGCTCCAGCTCTTTCCCTCTCCGCACCACCACCACCAGGTGGAGGAGGAGGTATCACAGCACTACCCGTGTGCTCATCATTCACATTCCCCTCCGGGGTCGTAGCTCTCGCGCTACTCCTTAACTCTCTACGTGGTGCCATACTTTACCATGCACAATAATACAAATAAAACAAGTCAGGACCAGCAAGGTAAGCAAATTCCAAGTATTCAAGCTCAATTTCTTTCAAAAACAACATCATCTCTTTAGCTTTTGTTTGGCAATGGGTACCCTCATCATGCATCATCACAACATGCATCACATACACATCATCATCACAAATCACTAAACATGCTTTCATACAACAAGCATACAAACCAAACCATGCTTCAATCATGCATACACACATTCCCAATTACTCGAGAACTCAGCTCTGATACCACCAAATGTAACCCCCGTAGCCCGGTCTAGACGGTTGACACGAACTACGAAGATTACACGGGGAAAACCAAAGTCAACCCGAAAGTCAACCTTGATTAACGACCTTTTTTTTCTTTTTAATCTTATCTAGATGCACATTAACCTTAATTGTGATCATACAAACAACATACTAAAAGATCACAAACATCAGTGATCAAACAGGGACCCAATTGAACAAATTACAACTTTAGGGACCAAATTGTAATTCTGATAAATTAAGGGACTTAACCCAAATTAAAGTTACCATCTTGAAATTAGTCAGGTTTCATGCTTCTCTGTGAAATTTCAGCTCAAAAGGACATCCACAACTCATGCAATTGATCAAACAAGATTCGGGACCAAAACGCAAACAAATCAAAACATATAACTACCATGTCAGCCCCCTAACGGTCGACCGTTCCGAAACAGGCTAACCCTGTTCCGAAACACGGGCCGTTCCGAAACGGGTTCCGGAACGTGGCTCGACAGAGGCCAAACCGTTTCGAAACGGTGCATACCGTTTCGGACGCTTGGGTTCATGAAAGGCACCCGTTCCGAAACGATACACCCCTGTTCCGAAACGCCTGCACAAATTTCAGCAAACAAGCATACCTAATCATGCAATTGGACTTCCAAACATGCTCCAAACATCACCAAACTTTACCAGCATGCAATTAAACATCTTTAAGACATATAGAAACCAACAAATAAACAAACCAACTTCACATGCAAAAAGCCCCAATTCAATGGTCATGCTTCCTACACAAGCTATCCACTCAAGCATCAAACTTGCAAAACAAACATATAAGGTTCAATCCAAAAACCAGCAACAACAACAACACTTAACATACTTAGGGAGTTTCAAACACCTCCCAAAACATATACATTGGTCCCCCATTGCCAAAACATACAAAAGCTAAATGTTTAACAAAACCTTCCATACATTGAGCTTTACTTGAACTTGTTTGCTTGCCTCCTCTTGCTGCCCTCAATGTACTCTAATGCTCTGCATTATTGATTCAAGAAAACGAGAGAGCGTAAGCCAAAGCTTAGTGAGGAGTGCTCTTTAAAAAAAACCATTCAATAATGCAATTAAAACCATTTATAAAACTTGCTTACAAACAACCTTTATACATGCTCAAAGCATACTTTAAATCAAGAAATATCATGCTTCCACATTTCCTTTAAACAAGCATCTCATGTTTCAACATAAACATTAAAACATGCATCTCATGCATCTCAATGTACTATACATGTCATATTGGCTCAAGTGATACATTTCATTTATGAAATCAAGTTCAACAACTTTCCCCAAGGACTTTTAAACACCTTGGCCCCAAGGACTTTTAAACACCTTGGCCATGGACTTTTAAACACCATGAAAGGACCACACAAGGACTTTTAACCACCTTTGTGTCCGTAGCTTGAATTACCCCAAGGACTTTTAAACACCTTGGCCCCAAGGACTTTTAAACACCTTGGCCCCATGGACTTTTAAACACCATGGAAAGGAACACCTAAGGACTTTTAACCACCTTAGTGTCCGCAACAAGATTCATCCAAGGACTTTTAAACACCTTGATGATCTTAGGTAACAAGGCTCACTCAAGGACTTTTAACCACCTTAGTGACCTTCACTTTTACAAACCATCACTTGCCAATACACACTTTATACATCACATAATCCACTGTTTTAAAGCATTAAACCAAGCCATTTCATCATGCATTTCAAAGCATTAAATCATCATTTAACAATGCATTAAAAACAAGGTACTCTTACCTAGAGTCACCTTCAACACATGGCTTTAAACATCAGCATAAATCATGCTAAAACATCAGCAATTATCATGCTTAAACATGCTTTCAAAAACAGTAAACAAATCATGCAAAATCATCATTTTACATTGCACCAAAACATGGCCACCACTTAGAGAGAAAATCCGAAAACTTACACTTGAGCTTAGCAAAGTTGTTTAGACTTAAACTAAGCTCCCAAAACCTTGGTTTCAAAGCTGAAAACCATTTTCACAAATCCACTCACCGATTTCCACTTTGCTTCAAGCCAAAGCACCAAATCAAGCCTCCGGATCAACAATTCTTGGATCCAAGGATGCCTCCCCTGTTTCAACACATTAAAGCAGAGGATTAATGCATCATCATGCATTAATTGCTTCAATGAAAGCATCAAAACTCGCTGCTCTCACAAAACCTCCATTTTCGGCCACCAAACACAACCGAAAATGCATCCGAAACACTTCTAAACAAAGCCCAACCACAAACCAGCAAAACCTCACTTCCATTAACATCAAAACACATCTAAAAACAACCTATAAACATCCTTATACCTCCAGCAACACCAGATCCACAAGATCACCACAAAAGCTACCTTAAAACACAAGCTAAACTTAGGAAATCCAACCTATCCGGGATTGCATCAATCAAGACTCATTTCCACATCAATTTAATGATCATTTAACATCAAAAACACAGATTAAACAGATCAAACGAAAATCATGTGAGTTGGTCAAAATCTTGCATAATTAGCCAAGATCCATAAATCAACCTTAAAACCTTTAATCAATTATCAAATTAGGATTGAAAACTTTAGGAATTTCATTAAAGAACTTGAAGTTCAGAGGAGAAGGACATTCTTACCTCCAAACTTGAGTTTCTCCTCTTTTTGGAATAGAAAAGCTTGATGAAACTTGAAGCAATTGAAGAGGATTTGAAGATACAATGATTTGCAATCAATTGAGAGTTGAAAGGAGGATTTTAGGTGAGAAAATCAGAATGAGATCTCTGGAAATTAAGTGTTTGGGTTGAGAGAAAAAGAGAGAAAGAAAATTGGAAGTTAGATGAGAAAATACCAAAATGAGTTTCCCTCCTTTTTGATTTCTTTAAAAATCAGAATTATGTGTTAAAATATCTTAGAAAAATCTGGAGAAACTCCCTTTGGGTAAATAGCTCCTTAAAGATTCAAAGTTTCAACCCTTTACAAAATAGCCACCAAACTTTCAAAAATTACATTTTGGTCACTAGCCAAAATGTCACCCTTCCAAAACTCATTTTCCAAAATTGATTTCACAGTTCACTTAATTATATTAAAAGAGGATTTTAGAACATTTTTCCATATTTTTAATGCAACCCGAACTAGGCTTTCCTAATTTAACCTCTTACGATTCGAACAGCACTTTGACCAACCGGTCAACGCCCAAGACTTCTAAGCCCAAAACCGGGGCGTTACACACATGATCAAGAACATTATATTGGCTTCCAAGAGATCAACCATATTCACTTTCCAACTTTTCAACCCGATCGGATACGCGGATTCCGAGCGTGTCCCAACGCTCCCTACACACTACCCAATCCAAGGTCTTCCCGTGGGCAACAACCTCCACCGACCTCAACATCCTAAGGTTCCCATGTATGGACTTTTAAACACCATACAACCTTAGCTTTTCCTCAAGGTTCACATGTATGGACTTTCAACCGCCATACACCCTTGACATGCACAAGGTCTTCCCGTATGGACTTTCAACCACCATACAACCTTTGCATAACCGATTGGTAGTTGTAGACATCATCTAACGAGATCCGGGACATCACACACAAGATCCACACATGGACTTAACCACTGCCATTGTGATCTTAACAAGTACAAGGTTCTCACATAAGGACTTTTAACCACCTTATAACCTTTACTCAACCAAGGTCTTCCCGTGGGCAACAACCTCCACTGACCTTAAGCAACTGAGGTCCTCCCGTGGGCAACAACCTCCACTGACCTCATCTCGTTAGGAATACTTGAGGGGAGTTTACCCGGTCCACACTTGACCACTCCGCCATCAAGGCGACTTAATTCACGGTGCACCCAATCCTATAGCCGGCTAACTATATCCGATCAACGAACCAAGAACCATTTACACCTCTTGCCAATATAACCATCTTACCATAATATCCAATGTTCCACATGCATAAACATAATGCAAGGCCATCACATCATTAGCTCAATGATTCACATGCATAAACATAATGCAAAGCCATCACATCATTAGCTCAATGATTCACATGCATATACAATATGCAAAACCATTACCTCATCAATCCCATGATTCACATGCATAAGCAATATGCAAAAGGTAACAATTATCATCATTAATCATCATCAATTCACTGTTTTAAGCATCATACAAAGCCATTGAACAACATGCAACACTATGCATCAAAACCACACTTTCAATGTATAAAACCAAGGATCTCTTACCTTGAGCATCCTTTTCAAATGACTTTCAAAACCAGCATTAAACCATGCTAAAACATGCTTACAAAACAGAATTAAACCATGCAAAAACATATGCATATCAATCATCAACCACATTTGATTTTAAACCCAAATCACACACAATTCAAAAGCGAAAACCCCTTCACTTACTCTTGAGCTTAGCAAAGTTGTTTAGACTTAAACTAAGCTCCCAAAAACCTTCAAACCTTGTTTCAAAAGCTGAAATCCCAACTTCACTCACCGATTACCAAACAAAGCTAGCCAACAAGCTTTCCAAGCTTCCGAAGCCTTCCGAAAACACCTCCAAAGCTCAAGGATCAACCTCCCCTGTTTCAAGCACACAAAAACAGAACATTAATGCATCCTTATGCATTAAAACACCAGCAACAACAACACAACTCGCTGCTCATCACAAATCTAGCAATTTGGCTACCAAACATAACCGAAATCACCTCCAAACACTTCCAAAACTTAACCCAGCCAAGATCCATCACTTCTAACCACTTTTATACATCAAATAACATGCAAAATGATCACAACCACGTCCTTATACCTCCAGGTATAACAGATCACCAAAAACACTCCAAAAACAACCAAAAACTCAAGCCAAACTTAGGAAATTCAACCTATCCGGGATTGCATTGATTAAACCTCAACTTCTAATCATTTTAGCATTCATTTAACATCAATTTAACACCTCAAACCCCTGCTTAAACAGATCACACGAAAATTTTCACCAAAATCACCAAATCTTGCATTTTAGCCAAAAATCAAGATCTCAATTGAAAAGCCTTTAATAAAACATAAATCAAGGATTGAGAACTTAGGAATATCAGTAAAGAACTGATAGTTTAGAGGAGAAGGACGTTCTTACCTCCAAACTTGAATTTCTCCATTTTAGAGCCAAAAAGCTTGATGAATCAACTTGTAAATTGAGAGGTTTTGTTGATGAGATGATTAGGAATCAAATGAGAATTGAAATGAGAGATTAAGATGTCAAAATCAGAGAAATAAATCTGGAGAATCTTGTTTGGGTTGAGAGAAAATGAGAGAAAAGAGAATTTGAGAGAAAATGGAAAGTTTGTTGGAAATTTAGTTAAAATGATTTCCCTCCTTTTCTAAATCTTTAAAATCAGATTTGAGCCTTAAAATATCTTAGAAAAATCTGGAGAAATCCTTTTTGGAATAATAGCTCCTTAAAGATTCAAAGTTTCAATCCTTTATAAAACTGTCCCGCAACTTCCAAAAATTACATTTTGGTCACTAGCCAAAATGTCAACCTTCCGAACCTCATTTTCCAAAATTGATTTCACAGTTCACTTTTATATATTAAAAGATGATTTTAGAACATTTTTCCATATTTTTAATGCAACCCGAACTAGGCTTTCCTAAATTCACTCTTACATATTCGATCAGCACTTTGACCGAACCGGTCAACGCCAAAACTTCTGAGCCCAAAACCGGGGCGTTACAACTCTCCCCCCCTTAGAAAATTTCGTCCTCGAAATTTCAACCGGCGAAAAGAGAACAACAAACTCCTCAAAGCAACACACAAGGCAACACAAAAGCCTCAACCAACAACACTGATCACTTTCCACACAAAACCTCCACCACACACTGTTCACAAATCCAAACTCTCAAAGGTAACCACGACTTAACCTTCCACATACCGGATTGTACACAATCCCAACATCAACCTGAAGAACTTCAGCTCTTTTAGCAGACAACACTGTAGCACACAACTCCCTAGACTTGTCTACACAAAGACAACAACCAAACCAACTCAGCCACTAGGCAACCTCTCAGCCTCTAAAACTCTTGCGATTCCCAAACCCTTTTCCAAAGATTTTCTCAACAAGCAAAAATCTTTAAACATCAACTGTTTATTCAAACTCTTCAACGAAGCTAACAATCCTTCACATCAGTCACAACATTGCCATAACAGCTCATCAAAACTATTCACCCAAACCAAAAATTACATCACAACCCCAACCTAAAACCGTCAGCCGTTCCACACACCATCAACTGACTTCAAACAGAACTCTCTTAACCACAACTAGCCAACCACTTCTCACAAGAACCCAAACAACCAACGAAAGCCTTTGATCTAGCATAACCCTTCATTACAAACTTCAACCAGAACACTTGCACCACCAGAACATTACTCAACCAAAACACACATAACAGCTTCTGAACTCTTCAAAGGTTGCTAAGAACCAACACAACCCTTCACAACAACTTAAAAGCTAAACCACTTCAGCACCTGGAAACACAACCTCAAACTGCAACATCACTTAGCACCAAAGAACTACCACCTCCTTTTAGCCAAACAAACCACTTAACCGATACTAACCTCAACCAATACCCTTCACCACCAAACCACTAAACCCATCTGAGCACCAAACACTATCCTTTTACCAACAAGCTATACCACTTCCACTATCACTAACAACTGATTTACCAAACTCCAGCACCTCTAGCTCACACTTAGCACCCAAACAACCTCTAAAAACCCATCATCCCACCTAATCCAACCACAACACTAACAGATTCGATTAGTTATTAGCGAGCGTGAACATCGTATGCATGATCACCTACATGCCCTATCAATGCCCGATGTACATGTATGCAAAACCTCTAATGTCATGCCACATGTATGCATGGACCAACATATATAATATAGCATATAACAATGATTTAAACTGTGCATGAATGCCAGTTCACACCCTCCAATAACATCCTCAAAATCTGTCTAAGAACAACCTCCTTACCCACCTTTAACTTATCTAACTCCATCATACCAACAACCATTAACCACCAGATACTTACCCAAGCCTTCTTCACACCCAAGATATTACCAACCACAACTACCATTACCCCCAAACATGCTAGCAACAAGACTAGACTTACCACGCAAGGAAAAACCAACAGAAACCAAACTAAGCAACTAAAGCAAAGATCACTTAACAAGGTTACCTGAAAACACAACACCACCCTGAAGCTTCGTAAGACGAGCCCTCTTCCCTGCGGAACCATCATCCTCCTACGGCACAACTGCAGCACCAACAAACACACCAGGGTCACCACCAACTCCTTGCGGTAAAGAACCTTGGCTGTTCCGAGCCAACATCAAACAATCACGCTTCATGTGTCCAGCAGACCCACATTTCCAGCAAACTTCATTCCCTAAACTCTTCACAACCTTCTGCTTTTTCTGCCACCTCTGAACCTCGCCTCGGCCGTGCCCACGACCTTTCAAAGATCCTTTGGCCAACATCAAAGCTGACCTCACTCCAAGAAGACAATCACGCTTAACATGCAACTTAGAACCACAATTCCAACAAACACCCGCGCCCCAACAATTTCCAACATATTGTCTTTTACAACGGTCACACACAGATGACTGAGCTTCCACTCCTTGCTCAGACAACACTTGTTCCACAACAGCATTACCCGCACCTTGCTTAACCCTTGGAAATTCCCTTCCAAGATACCTTTCATAGAAAGCAGATACGAAGAAATCCTAATCAATATCAAGGATATGTGACGCCACAGCCACAGATGTCCACCAGGCACAAGCATCCTCCAGCATCAGAGAAACAACACTCCCCAGCTTACAGGCATAATCACAGCCTTCCTGATCCAAAATCAGAACTACATTGACCAACCAGGCCTCAAACATCTCCGGGGAAGAACCATGGTACTCCACAGCACCCAAATCAAGCAAATGCTGTTTCGGCAAACCCACACATCTAGCCAGCACATCCACTGACTTTACCTCAACCGCAGCCTGAGATGTTCCCAACACCTCCTGAACAACAGATAAAGAACTTTCCATCACAGAACCAGCTTCCTTCCCTTGCCCTACCATCTCAACTTCAGTCACAAAAGACTGAGACAAAACACCTTTACAAAAGGGTGAATTCTTTGCCTTAACAACCTGCCCCAAGGCAGCAACCATTTCACTCAACCGCCATTCCTTCACCAACTTTGCCATACCACTAACAACAAACATACAATCACAACAAGCAAACAAACAGTTAGACCAGCATTAAGCAAGGATTCAAACTCCAACTCCAAAATAACACAATAGCTATATTAATAAGGCAATGGGTACCCCGAATCCTCCCCTTTACATGACATAACAGCCAACACCACATGAATATCACAACATCAAGCATATCAACAACATACCTTGATCATGCTTACACCAACAACATCCAGTAGCACCAGCACATTAGCAACATAACATGCTCAAAACACATTCACCATGCATAACATCAGCTCATAGCATCAACACATATCCACATGAACTCAACCAAGATTCATAACCACAAAACATGCTTGCATACATCAGCAACATGCTCAAAAACATCAACAGCATAATCAGAAACACATGCTTCAACCAGCTTTCAACCATACAACAAGGTAAACATCAAACACACACATCACAACAACTTACCGTTTTCCCCAACCTTCGCAACTCAGCTCTGATACCACCAAATGTAACCCCCGTAGCCCGGCCTAGACGGTTGACCCAAACTACGAAGATTACACGGGGAAAACCAAAGTCAACCCGAAAGTCAACCTTGATTAACGACCCTTTTTTTTTACTTTTAATCTTGTCTAGATGCACATCAACCTTAATTGTGATCACACAAACACCATGCTCCAAGATCACAATCATCAGAGATCAAACAGGGACCCAATTGAACAAATTACAACTTTAGGGACCAAACTGTAATTTCTGAAAACTTTAAGGACTTAACCAGATTTTAAGTTACCAACTTAAAATTAATCATGTTTCATGCTTCCCTGCCAAATTTCAGCTCAAACGGACCTCCCGAACTCAAACAATTGCACAAACAAGATTCAGGACCAAAACGCAAACAAAACAAAACATTCAAAGATACTTTTAACTGATTTTAACGGTCCGGTATCGATACGCCACGTGTCGTATCGATACTCGGGGAAGGCAGTAACCAAACTCTAGCAACGGTATCGATACCTTTCCCCCAGTATCGATACTTCACTCATACGGTATCGATACTTGTTCAGCAGTATCGATACCCCTGGGCAGAAACATGCATATTTGGCTCAGGCGTATCGATACGCAAGCTCGAGTACCGATACCCCTACCTGAAAAACAACTCGAAAACAGCATCAAACATGCTTCAAACATCAAATTAACATCACCAAATCATACCACATGATCATTCAATATGCAGGGACCATAAACGCATCATCAATTCAACATATAACCAACACATATGGAAAGCCCCAAATTCATTGACATTCTTCCTACTCAAGCTATCCATTTAAACATAAACTTTTCCAAAGCAACCTCAATTAAGCCAATTCATGCTTCAACAACATTAACAACAGCATTTAACATTCATGATCAACACATATACGACCACAATAACAACAATCCGAGAGATTCTACCCCATTGCCCTTATTAACTATAGCTATTCACCGAGACATACATCTCCATTGGAGTCCACCTTGAATCCCTTGCTCCTTGCTGCCCAAACTTCAAGAATCTGCATTGATGGACAAAGAGGAGCGTAAGCACATAATGCTTAGTGAGGAATGCTCAAAACCAAAACACCATCAATGCAGCGGGTCTTTAAAACACCTTAAAACAAACCCGATTTGCTTTCCAAAACCATGTTTGAAAACTCTTTCAACATCAAGCTCAAATCATGCATAAACACCATATGCAAAGCTTAAATAAAACCATGGAAAAACACTTCCATTTCACAACATACCTTTCATAAACTTGAAAGCCACAACAAGTAAGAAACTATTAAAACCATAATTCAAATATTCTTTCACATGCATTTAACCAAGGCAACATAAAACCATATCATCATCTTCACAAGCCTTTAACAACAAGTCATACATGACCCAATGCAACATAGGTAATTCATGCTCACATGCATCATTTATCAAATGATAACCAACACTTGATCAACATACAAGTAAACATGCATTCACTAGCATCATATACTTTTCATGCAACAATGCACCTTTTCCAAGCATCCCATGCTTCACATGCAAACATGCATCAACTCAAGCATCTCATGCTTCACATGCAACCATGCATCAATTCAAGCATCTCATGCTTCACATGCAACCATGCATCAATTCAAGCATCTCATGCTTCACATGATCAAGAACATTATATTGGCTTCCAAGAGATCAACCATATTCACTTTCCAACTTTTCAACCCGATCGGATACGCGGATTCCGAGCGTGTCCCAACGCTCCCTACACACTACCCAATCCAAGGTCTTCCCGTGGGCAACAACCTCCACTGACCTCAACATCCTAAGGTTCCCATGTATGGACTTTTAAACACCATACAACCTTAGCTTTTCCTCAAGGTTCACATGTATGGACTTTCAACCGCCATACACCCTTGACATGCACAAGGTCTTCCCGTATGGACTTTCAACCACCATACAACCTTTGCATAACCGATTGGTAGTTGTAGACATCATCTAACGAGATCCGGGACATCACACACAAGATCCACACATGGACTTAACCACTGCCATTGTGATCTTAACAAGTACAAGGTTCTCACATAAGGACTTTTAACCACCTTATAACCTTTACTCAACCAAGGTCTTCCCGTGGGCAACAACCTCCACTGACCTTAAGCAACCGAGGTCCTCCCGTGGGCAACAACCTCCACTGACCTCATCTCGTTAGGAATACTTGAGGGGAGTTTACCCGGTCCACACTTGACCACTCCGCCATCAAGGCGACTTAATTCACGGTGCACCCAATCCTATAGCCGGCTAACTATATCCGATCAACGAACCAAGAACCATTTACACCTCTTGCCAATATAACCATCTTACCATAATATCCAATGTTCCACATGCATAAACATAATGCAAGGCCATCACATCATTAGCTCAATGATTCACATGCATAAACATAATGCAAAGCCATCACATCATTAGCTCAATGATTAACATGCATATACAATATGCAAAACCATTACCTCATCAATCCCATGATTCACATGCATAACCAATATGCAAAAGGTAACAATTATCATCATTAATCATCATCAATTCACTGTTTTAAGCATCATACAAAGCCATTGAACAACATGCAACACTATGCATCAAAACCACACTTTCAATGTATAAAACCAAGGATCTCTTACCTTGAGCATCCTTTGCAAATGACTTTCAAAACCAGCATTAAACCATGCTAAAACATGCTTACAAAACAGAATTAAACCATGCAAAAACATATGCATATCAATCATCAACCACATTTGATTTTAAACCCAAATCACACACAATTCAAAAGCGAAAACCCCTTCACTTACTCTTGAGCTTAGCAAAGTTGTTTAGACTTAAACTAAGCTCCCAAAAACCTTCAAACCTTGTTTCAAAAGCTGAAATCCCAACTTCACTCACCGATTACCAAACAAAGCTAGCCAACAAGCTTTCCAAGCTTCCGAAACCTTCCGAAAACACCTCCAAAGCTCAAGGATCAACCTCCCTTGTTTCAAGCACACAAAAACAGAACATTAATGCATCCTTATGCATTAAAACACCAGCAACAACAACACAACTCGCTGCTCATCACAAATCTAGCAATTTGGCTACCAAACATAACCGAAATCACCTCCAAACACTTCCAAAACTTAACCCAGCCAAGATCCATCACTTCTAACCACTTTTATACATCAAATAACATGCAAAATGATCACAACCACGTCCTTATACCTCCAGGTATAACAGATCACCCAAAACACTCCAAAAACAACCAAAAACTCAAGCCAAACTTAGGAAATTCAACCTATCCGGGATTGCATTGATTAAACCTCAACTTCTAATCATTTTAGCATTCATTTAACATCAATTTAACACCTCAAACCCCTGCTTAAACAGATCACACGAAAATTTTCACCAAAATCACCAAATCTTGCATTTTAGCCAAAAATCAAGATCTCAATTGAAAAGCCTTTAATAAAACATAAATCAAGGATTGAGAACTTAGGAATTTCAGTAAAGAACTGATAGTTTAGAGGAGAAGGACGTTCTTACCTCCAAACTTGAATTTCTCCATTTTAGAGCCAAAAAGCTTGATGAATCAACTTGTAAATTGAGAGGTTTTGTTGATGAGATGATTAGGAATCAAATGAGAATTGAAATGAGAGATTAAGATGTCAAAATCAGAGAAAGAAATCTGGAGAATCTTGTTTGGGTTGAGAGAAAATGAGAGAAAAGAGAATTTGAGAGAAAATGGAAAGTTTGTTGGAAATTTAGTTAAAATGATTTCCCTCCTTTTCTAAATCTTTAAAATCAGATTTGAGCCTTAAAATATATTAGAAAAATCTGGAGAAATCCTTTTTGGAATAATAGCTCCTTAAAGATTCAAAGTTTCAATCCTTTATAAAACTGTCCCGCAACTTCCAAAAATTACATTTTGGTCACTAGCCAAAATGTCAACCTTCCGAACCTCATTTTCCAAAATTGATTTCACAGTTCACTTTTATATATTAAAAGATGATTTTAGAACATTTTTCCATATTTTTAATGCAACCCGAACTAGGCTTTCCTAAATTCACTCTTACATATTCGATCAGCACTTTGACCGAACCGGTCAACGCCAAAACTTCTGAGCCCAAAACCGGGGCGTTACAATAAAAATGTTTTATTCAAATGTTAGGAGTTCAAATAATTGATTAGGAGCTTTTCAACACAATTATATTGCAAAACCTCAATTTCTGTACTTTTTAATCATTTAAAATTCCAACGGGTCCATTGAAAGGCCCATTTCGACCCGCTCGTCCGAAACCTATATAAAAAGGACTGCAAAACAAGTTTTAATCAAATTTTAGGAGTTCATGTAATTGTTTAGGAGCTTTTCAACACAATTATATTTCAAAACCTCAATTTATGTACTTTTTACTCAGTTAAAATTCCAACGGGTCCATTGAAAGGCCCATTTAGACCTGCTCGTCCGAAACCTCTACAAAAAGGACTGCAAAACAAGTTTTAATCAAATTTTAGGAATTCATGTAATTGATTAGGAGCTTTTCAACACAATTATATTGAAAAACCTCAATTTTTGTTCTTTTTACTCAATTAAAATTCCAACGGGTCCATTGAAAGGCCCATTTAGACATGCTCGTCCGAAACCTCTACAAAAAGGACCGCAAAACAAGTTTTAATCAAATATTAGGAGTTCAAATAATTGATTAGGAGCTTCTCAACAGAATTATATTGCAAAACCTCAATTTCTGTACTTTTTACTCAGTTAAAATTCCAACGAGTCCTTTGAAAAGCCCATTTAGACCTGCTCGTCCGAAACCTCTACAAAAAGGACCGCAAAAATGTTTTATTCAAATATTAGGAGTTCAAATATTTGACTAGGAGCTTTTCAACACAATTATATTGCAAAACCTTAATTTCTGTACTTTTTACTCAGTTAAAATTCCAACGGGTCCGTTGAAAGGCCCAATTAGACCCGCTCGTCCGAAATCTCTACAAAAAGGACTGCAAACACGTTTTAATCAAATATTAGGAGTTCAAATAATTCATTAGGAGCTTTTCAACACAATTATATTGCAAAACCTCAATTTCTGTACTTTTCACTCAGTTAAAATTCCAACGGGTCCATTGAAAGGCCCATTTCAACCTGCTCGTCCGAAACCTCTACAAAAAGGACTGCAAAACATGTTTTAATCAAATTTTAGGAGTTCATGTAATTGATTAGGAGCTTTTCAACACAATTATATTGGAAAACCTCAATTTCTGTACTTTTTACTCAGTTAAAATTCCAACGGGTCCATTGAAAGGCCCATTTAGACCGGCTCGTCCGAAACCTCTACAAAAAGGACCGGAAAAATGTTTTATTCAAATATTAGGATTTCAAATAATTGATTAGGAGCTTTTAAACACAATTATATTGCAAAACCTCAATTTCTGTACTTTTTACTCATTTAAAATTCCAACGGGTCCATTGAAAGGCCCATTTCGACTCGCTCGTCCGATACCACTACAAAAAGGACTGCAAAACAAGTTTTAATCAAATCTTAGGACTTCATGTAATTGATTAGGAGCCTTTCAACACAATTATATTGAAAAACCTCAATTTCTGTACTTTTTACTCAGTTAAAATTCCAACGGGTCCATTGAAAGGCCCATTTAGACATGCTCGTCTGAAACCTCTACAAAAAAGGACCGCAAAACAAGTTTTAATAAAATATTAGGAGTTCAAATAATTGATTAGGAGCTTTTCAACACAATTATATTGCAAAACCTCAATTTCTGTACTTTTTACTCAGTTAAAATTCCAACGGGTCCATTGAAAGGCCCATTTAGACCTGCTCGTCCGAAACCTCTACAAAAAGGACCGCAAAACAAGTTTTAATCAAACATTAGGACTTCAAATAATTGATTAGGAGCTTTTCAAGACAATTAGATTGCAAAACCGCAATTTATGTACTTTTACTCAATTAAAATTCCAACGGGTCCATTGAAAGGCCCATTTTGACACGCTCGTCCGAAACCTCTACAAAAAGGACTGCAAAACAAGTTTAAATCAAATTTTAGGAGTTCATGTAATTGATTAGGAGCTATTCAACACAATTATATTACAAAACCTCAATTTCTGTACTTTTTACTCAGTTAAAATTGCAACGGGTCCATTGAAAGGCCCATCTAGACCTGCTCGTCCGAAACCTCTACAAAAAGGACCACAAAAATGTTTTATTCAAATATTAGGAGTTCAAATAATTGATTAGGAGCTTTTGAACACAATTATATTGCAAAAACTCAATTTCTGTACTTTTTACTCAGTTAAAATTCCAACGGGTCCAATGAAAGGCCCATTTCGACGCTCTCGTCCAAAACGTCTACAAAAAGGACCGCAAAACAAGTTTTAATCAAATTTTAGGAGTTCATGTAATTGATTTGAAGCTTTTCAACACAATTACTTTGCAAAACCTCAATTTTTGAACTTTTTACTAAGTTAAAATTCCAACGGGTCCATGAAAGGAACATTTAGACATGCTCGTCCGAAACCTCTACAAAAAGGACCGGAAAAATGTTTTATTCAAATATTAGGAGTTCAAATAATTGATTAGGAGCTTTTAAACACAATTATATTGCAAAACCTCAATTTCTGTACTTTTTACTCATTTAAAATTCCAACGGGTCCATTGAAAGGCCCATTTCGACCCGCTCGTCCGAAACCACTACAAAAAGGACTGCAAAACAAGTTTTAATCAAATCTTAGGACTTCATGTAATTGATTAGGAGCCTTTCAACACAATTATATTGAAAAACCTCAATTTCTGTACTTTTTACTCAGTTAAAATTCCAACGGGTCCATTGAAAGGCCCATTTAGACATGCTCGTCTGAAACCTCTACAAAAAAGGACCGCAAAACAAGTTTTAATAAAATATTAGGAGTTCAAATAATTGATTAGGAGCTTTTCAACACAATTATATTGCAAAACCTCAATTTCTGTACTTTTTACTCAGTTAAAATTGCAACGGGTCCATTGAAAGGCCCATTTAGACCTGCTCGTCCGAAACCTCTACAAAAAGGACCACAAAAATGTTTTATTCAAATATTAGGAGTTCAAATAATTGATTAGGAGCTTTTGAACACAATTATATTGCAAAAACCCAATTTCTGTACTTTTTACTCAGTTAAAATTCAAACGGGTCCAATGAAAGGCCCATTTCGACCCTCTCGTCCAAAACGTCTACAAAAAGGACCGCAAAACAAGTTTTAATCAAATTTTAGGAGTTCATGTAATTGATTAGAAGCTTTTCAACACAATTACTCAGTTAAAACCTCAATTTCTGTACTTTTTACTCAGTTAAAATTGCAACGGGTGCATGAAAGGAACATTTAGACATGCTCGTCTGAAACCTCTACAAAAAGGACCGCAAAAATGTTTTATTCAAATATTAGGAGTTCAAATAATTGAATAGGAGCTTTTGAACACAATTATATTGCAAAACCTTAATTTCTGTACTTTTTACTCAGTTAAAATTCACACGGGTCCATTGAAAGGCCCATTTCGACCCGCTCGTCCGAAACCTCTACAAAAAGTATCGCAAAACAAGTTTTAATCAAATATTAGGAGTTCAAATAATTGATTAGGAACTTTTCAACACAATTATATTGCAAAACCGCAATTTCTGTACTTTTTACTCAGTTAAAATTCGAATGGGTCCATCGAAAGACCCATTTCGACCCGCTCGTCCGAAACCTCTACAAAAAGGACTGCAAAACAAGTTTTAATCAAATTTTAGGAGTTCATGTAATTTATTAGGAGCTTTTCAACACAGTTATATTGCAAAACCGCAATTTCTGTACTTTTTACTCAGTTAAAATTCCAACGGGTCCATTGAAAGGCTCATTTAGACCTGCTCGTCCGAAACCTCTACAAAAAGAACCGCAAAACAAGTTTTAATAAAATATTAGGAGTTCAAATAATTGATTAGGAGATTTTCAACACAATTATATTGCAAAACCGTAATTTCTTTACTTTTTACTCAGTTAAAATTCCAACGGGTCCATTGAAAGGCCCATTTCGACTCGCTAGTCCGAAACGTCTACAAAAAGGACTGCAAAACAAGTTTTAATCATATTTTTGGAGTTCATGTAATTTATTAGGAGCTTTTCAACACAATTATATTGCAAAACCTCAATTTCTGTACTTTTTACTAAGTTAAAATTCCAACGGGTCCATTGAAAGGCCCATTTAGACCTGCTCGTCCGAAACCTCTACAAAAAGGACCGCAAAAATGTTTTATTCAAATATTAGGAGTTCAAATAATTGATTAGGAGCTTCTCAACACAATTATATTGCAAAACCTCAATATCTGTACTTTTTACTCGGTTAAAATTCCAACGGGTCCATTGAAAGGCCCATTTAGACCTGCTCGTCAAAAACCTCTACAAAAAGGACAGTAAAAATGTTTTATTCAAATATTAGGAGTTCAAATAATTGATTAGGAGCTTTTCAACACAATAATATTGCAAAAACTCAATTTCTGTACTTTTTACTCATTTAAAATTCCAACGGGTCTATTGAAAGGCCCATTTCAACCCGCTCGTCCGAAACCTCTACAAAAAGGACTGCAAAACAAGTTTTAATCAAATTCTAGGAGTTCATGTAATTGATTAGGAGCTTTTCAACACAATTATATTGCAAAACCTCAATTTCTGTACTTTTTACTTAGTTAAATTTCCAACGGGTCCATTGAAAGGCCCATTTAGACCTGCTCGTGTGAAACCTCTACAAAAAGGACCGCAAAGATCTTTTATTCAAATATTAGGAGTTCAAATAATTGATTAGGAGCTTTTCAACACAATTATATTGCAAAACCTCAATTTCTGTACTTTTTACTCAGTTAAAATTCCAACGGGTCCATTGAAAGACCCATTTAGACCTGTTCGTCCGAAACCTCTACAAAAAGGACCGAAAAAATGTTTTATTCAAATATTAGGATTTCAAATAATTGATTAGGAGCTTTTCAACACAATTATATTGCAAAACCTCAATTTCTGTACTTTTTACTCATTTAAAATTCCAGCGGGTCCATTGAAAGGCCCATTTCGACCCGCTCGTTTGAAACCTCTACAAAAAGGACTGTAAAACAAGTTTTAATCAAATTTTAGGAGTTCATGTATTTGGTTAGGAGCTTTTCAACACAATTATATTGCAAAACCGCAATTTCTGTACTTTTTACTCAGTTAAAATTCCAACGGGTCCATTGAAAGGCCCATTTCGACCCGCTCGTCCGAAACCTCTGCCAACCACTCTCATTATCAGGTTGTTTCTCTCTTATTATCTCTTTTTATTATATTTTCACATCTTTTCGGCTGTTTTATTGGTTTTATGAGATTTGGGCGGCCTTAGTGTACCATAGTCGGTTCACCAAATTTTTTTCTCCTTTTGCAAGGCTTGCTTGCCTCTGGTTTTGTTGTTACCGATTGGCTCCGATAAGGCCTTCCCAGCGAACCACAGATCGGGATTACAAAGTTACATTTTTCCGTAATCACCTTCGCCATCTCAGATCTGGGTTTCAAGGTATGGTTTGTAGTTTATTTCAATCACAAATCCTTTTTCCCCTTTCATTTCCAGATCTAATCTTTATTTTTTGGTTTTCTTTTCATTCGATCCGATTCTGTTTGCTATACCGGAGAGTTCTCTTTCCGGCGATGGGCCTTGTCATTTTTATTTTTTCCATCCTCTCGGATCTGGTGTTCTTTATACTCCGGTACCCGATTGACTTTAACGGTATGTCCGGCCGGCCTTCTTTTTTTCGATTATTTTTTTATCTCTCATCTCTTATTTACCTTTCTTCTAACCGATTTGTTTTGCCTTTTTCAATATATTTTCTATCGTCGATGTCTCATCGGAGACCTCTTCTTCCGACGATGGCCCGCGGCGGTGGCGATTTATATAAAACCATGGTTCCCTCTTTCCTATTTCCTTTCTTTTTTATCATATGTCTTTTTTATTTTCTATATTTTCTCCTTGCTGTATAAAAAATATCTAGGGTTTTTTCTTTATTTATTTCTGTTTTCTATTATCCCTTTCGTTGTCCCCAATTTTCAGATTTGTGTTCAAGTTCTAGCTCTGAGGTTCATTCATAAGGCTCTTCACTCGAAAGATTTGTTTCAACCATTAGTAACTCTTGCATTTTCAGATTGCTTATTCTTATGTATTGCTCTTATGTTTTATTCTTCTAACCTTCTTATGTTTTGTTTCAGCATCTTATCTAACCTCTGCATGTTCCCAATCGTTCTTCTAATCGGTTCCATCATGACTTTCTTCTCTCCCCTATTTTTTTCTTTTTCTCCTTTGTCTATCATTTCATTTAACTTTCTGTTGTCTTCTCAACAGATTGTATGTATTTGCTCCTCCCCTTGGTTTGTTTATTTTGTCTGGCTTTCACCTCGAAGGTATGCTCTTTTTCTCTTTTGGTCTATATTTATCTCTCCATGCAATCTCTGGATTATGTTATCTCCCTGTTTCTATTCTCTGCATAAGTTTATCTCTTATATTATCTTTGCAAATGATGTTATTTTCAAGCACTGCTCATACAAACACTCAGCCCTTTCAGGGAAACAATTACCAGCCCATCTTTTGGGATTTTCTTTAGCTACACATATACTACAAAAATTGTATCATCAACAGTCTAACTTGAATCCTGTTCTAATTCGTATTCTAAAATATTATCATCAAATTATTGACAACATTAATTTACCATACACTATCAACTTTTTTCGGGAGACAAATACATTATGCACAAATGATTTATATTATCACACCAATAATGATGTTATCTATAATGTTCCTCTTTACTTAACTATTTTATTATCTTTTAGAACATCTCCTTTTAATCATTTTATTTCCAATATAATTCCAAATTTCATTGGCCTGAATTCTCCTAGACTCCTCATATGTTTTCTGTCTCGCTACCAATGGTGCTCTGCCATTAAATTTTGTTTAGATAAACCCTACCCTCTTTCAAATTTGTATCCTCTTCTCCTGTTATATGTATCCAAGTTATTTTTTAAAAACACATTTCATAATTTTTCTTATATGAATGATGTTATTTGTCATTCAAAAATTTTTACTATAGTAATCATATTTTCGATTAAGCATACATACTTGGTCATTTTTCTGGAAAATGACACTACTATAATTTACATGCTTCCCTGCTGGCCATCTACTGTTTATAATTATGTCACCTTCACCTATAGGACTACTAAGTGTAATGATCTACTATACAAGGTCTATTACAAATTTACAAACCACCCTTATACTTATCCTAACTACCCCTCGCTTGTCACTATCTCTTCCATGTACCCTTATACAACTCTTTATTTTTTGACTATATTAAATTTTAACTTTACTTCTCTGTCTTCTCATTCTTTTTGTACTTTTTGTTCTATCAAATGCTTCCCCTTAACTCACTGTTTTTGTACTTTCATTGTTTCTTTTCTTGGGCTTACCCACCATACATCTACAATGGTTATCAAGACACAAATTACTAAGCATCTGATTAAGGAAAGCTGGAACATCTACTCTACTACTGGGCTATGGTTTAAGTTAATTTTAGTTAAATTTATTTGCATTCCCCCCCATATTTTTTTGCTCTTTTGGTTTGTAATTATTTTCTTATCCCCGCTTCTCTCTTTCCCTGGGTCTGTAATTTTTTATTGCCTTTTTTCTTTCCTGCTTTTCTTTTATTTCTCCTATGCTTTTATCTGCTTTCCAGTTTACATCAATACTGCCATGCATGCTTTATATTCTCCCTTAGATGAATGTTATTATATTAACTTGATGTTATGCTCGATAGAAATCTATTCCCACTACACCTCTTTAGGTGAAATATTACAAGCCCATATTTGGGATCTATATCAAATCCTATTAAAAAGGAGCTTTTCAAACAAAAAATATATTAATATCTCAAATTTCGTGATAACCTCTAGCCCTATTTCTTCTGAAAAATTGTTATACTTTACATTCAATCTACTTCTTCCGTTTTCTTCAAAATATATTAATTACATATTAATGTGTTCAACTTCTCAAATTCCTTTAAATTATTATATTATGATTATTTTCCTCTTATATGGTCTGAATACAATTATACTTAAAAAGTCAATCTTACTTCCTTTTATAACAGATAATAAAAACCAATTACCGTTATTTATATACAAACTTTCCTCCTTTCGGTTTTATAAATTCCTAAATGACCATAAATTTCCTTTTAAAAAGGGTTTTAATATAGCTAATAAGAATTATACATTTCCGTTTTTATACTATCTAATACAATCAAATATTATTATTAAATTATTCTCATTAAATCTTGCCACTTATTTTGCAACTTCAATACCATTAATGAAATTGATTTTCGGTATTCACATAATTTACTCCCCATTATTTGTTTCTCCTAAAATTTCCCTCCGTTTTAAATATTTGTTCGTTAAAATATTCCCCATTATTAACAAGGTCTCTCCGATCCTTCTTTTTTTACCCCCCTTACCAGTCATTATTTCCATAAAATTCTTTCAATCTTACCATTAAACTTTAATTTAACCTTATATAGGTATTTACGATATAATTTATTAATATCTTCTAGAATTCCCTCCTTTATTAAATTTTCTAGATCATTTAAGGAAAGCACCTTTTATATTTTACATTATACTTTTAATAGATCCAATCTTTCACAATCGTTTATTATTTCCCAAAATTCTCTTCACTCTACTTTCCATATCTCATCCCTCTCAACTGTACTCTTTATATACGTACATCACTATTACTCCTATCCACAAAACCATCAATATCATTCTACTCTCTTATGCCCTCCAACTCTCTCAATGGCTTCCTCATCTTCTATCCCCCAGCTCAGCTCTATCAATCTCACCAACGAAGAAGCGAAACTGCTCTACACACCTGACTTTGGTTGGAACATTGTCAAGGAAGACCCCAAGCTGATTGTAATCGGTTGCTTCATATCGTCTAAGGTGTTAGACATATATAATGTTATCAACGCATTCGAAGGTATCTGGAAACCTAATGAGGTAGTATCCATATCGAGGATACAAGATAATTTCCTCAAAATCAAGTTCAAGGAAATCAAGAATTGCTATGAGATCATCAATCGCGGTCCTTGGCTGTACAAGGATGAATGGTTAGCAGTCACTGAATATGATCCAGCAAAATCCTTAAACGACTACATCTTCAATACCATGGGAATTTGGATCCGTATCTTCTCCATCCCTGATTCAATCTATGCTGACGTTGACCGATCCCACCTGGTGGGACATGCCCTTGGATCAATGGTTGGCAATGTCCTCCGTACGGATAACCGAGAAGTGGATGGGAATATGAAGGACTTTTTTCGGGTTGAGATTCTGCTTAACATCACAAGACCTGTTACTCGCTTTGTATTTATTGGATCAGGCAAAAACAAAATTATGTGCCGTATTCAATATGAAAGACTCCCTACTCTCTGCCCTGGTTGTGGTATTATCAGCCACACATTAGAGAACTGTCCTATCCGTTCTTCACTCGATCTCAACAAATTACAGTACGGAGATTGGCTCCGTTACCTTCCCCCTAGACATCGCCCAGTTGGTATCCGTGGGCGTATCCGCAATGTGGAGCCAAATCTGAATCCAAACATCCCTCCAGTGAATGGTAATTCTATCTTTACAATCTCAATAACATCCTTTTTCAATCGATTTTTTACCCCAATTATTCTGTCCAAATATTTACTTTCTGTATTCCTCGTAGTGGCCCCAACAAATATACCAGCAGCTTCGGCCAACCCTACTGCTCCTCCCACCGATCAGAACAATATGGGTAAACTAATTTACATCCTCCTCATCATTTACATAAATGGTTATAAGTATCTAACCACAATCAATCTCCAATACATAGGTTCTCTAAATGAAGGTGATGCTGCCTCCTTTACGGAACAAGCAACCGAGGAAGCCCAAAACGTTGACATGGCCATGGATGAAGGCCCCAACTCTGTTAAAGATCCCTCTGCAGCTGATTTGAAACAAAAAGCTCCACTCGAGCCCCAACCCCTGAACACCATCTATCCCATTCCGGAAGATGGTTCTGATGATGATTGGGACACCACGGATGATTATGGTGTCCCTAGCCCTAAAGCCCAACAAATTAAAAAATTTGACTCTGAATCGAGTAAGCCTTCTAAACCCACTGATACAATTTTCAATGATTTTAATCAGTGGTTACTTAAAACTTACCCCAATGATGCAGCCCCTGCACCTGCACCTGCTCCTGCACCTGTACTAGCCCAAGCGAACCGAGGCATGAAACGCCGCTCCCCAATACAAGTATCGCTCCCGCCGAAAAAATCCAAACCATCAGGATCCATTCCAAAAGATGGGATGAGCAGCTCTAAAAACTCTCCGGCGGCGGCTGATTCCCAGCCCCGCCGAGCAAAATGAGGATCCTATGCTGGAACTGTCAGGGTCTTGGACAAGCCCCGACGGTTCAACATTTCCGGTCCTATGTCCAACGCACCAACCCTGATATCATTTTCTTATGCGAGACTAAAATAAATAATGCGGAATGTAACCGCATATGTCTTTCACTAGGTATGTTAGACATTATTTCTATTTCCCCTACGGAAGGGTGTTCCGAAATTTCCTTATTTGCTGCAAAAAATATTAATATAAGTTTAATTTCCTATTCGTCACGTTACATTCATACTCAAATTAAAAACAATAACTCCACAATGTTCTTCACTGGAATGCACGGTTTTCCGGAAACTAGCCAAAAATATAAAACATGGGAACTCATAGATTCTTTATACTCTTCTACTAAAAATAACCCATGGCTTCTCGGCGGAGACCTCAATGAAATATTAACGGATTCGGAAAAACAAGGAGGTCCCCGTCGGGCTAGATCTCAAATCAAAAACGTTCGCAATTGTCTAACACGTAACAACCTCTTTGATTGTAAGCCAACTTCGGGTTGGTTCACATGGACTAAAGTAGGACCCTTAACCCCGGTAATACATGAAAGACTAGATCGTTTTATAGCTAACTCCGTTTGGCAAGATCTCTACCCTTCACATCGAATCACCACAGAATATGTTGCCAAATCTGACCATTGTTTCCTTCTTCTCGAATTAGATCCTTCGACTTCTACACCCAAAACACAACCTTCCAAGAATTTCCGATTCGAAAGCTGCTGGGCTAATAATATAGATAATATCCAAACAATCAAAAGGGCCTGGACCGACACTCCCGGAACAGTCATAAACAAAATTGAAGCTGTAGGCACATACCTAGAAGAATGGCAAAACCAACAACGCTTTAAATCAACCGGAAGAATTAAGTTCCTCACTAAAAAAACTAATAAATTACTATACCGTCCCTTAACAACAACAAATGAACAAGTTTACTTAAATTATAGAACTGAATTAAATAGACTTTTAACAGAACAAGAAATCTATTGGGCTCAAAGATCTCGCACTCTTTGGCTTTCCCAAGGGGACAAAAATACCAAGTTCTTCCATGCCCGAGCAACTAATAGGAACAAGAAAAATTTGATTACAGGCCTTTACGATGCTAACTCAAATTGGTGCACGTCTGAATCAGACCTTATGAATATCGCTTCTGAATATTTCCAAAAGCTGTTCACAACATCTAACCCCCATATCTCGAACATCATTCTTGACAAAATTCACCCTTCCATCAATACTTCAATGAATGAAACCCTTCTAAAAGCCTTCACTAAAGAGGAAATTCTCCATGCCTTTAAAGATATTGATCCTAGGAAAGCTCCTGGATTCGATGGCCTACCCAGTAGCTTCTTTAGATAACACTGGGATACAGTAGGTGACGATGTTCTTAATCTTTGTATTAACCTTTTAAACGGCAACGCCGATATGGCCTCAGTTAACAAAACTATATTGGTACTAATTCCCAAAGTACAGGACCCAACTTCCATGAAACAACTGAGACCAATTAGCCTCTACACTGTCCTCTATAAAATAGTTGCCAAAACAATAGTCAACAGAATGAAACAGGCTATACCTCTATGCATTAGCCCTAATCAAGCAGCCTTTGTCCAGGGACGCAATATATCAGACAACATCCTTATTGCTCATGAAATTATTCATAATATTAACTCAGGTGCTACTAAGTCCTCCCAAGGAGCTGCTCTCAAGCTAGACATGGAGAAAGCTTTCGATAGAGTAGAATGGTCATTTCTTGCTAATGTTATGGAACACATGGGCTTTGCATCCGAATGGATCGATCTTATAATGCGTTGCATTACTACAGTCTCCTTCTCAATTAAAATTAATAATTCTTTCTCCCCACCCTTTCAACCTCAACGTAGTCTTCGCCAAGGGGATCCCCTATATCCTTTCCTCTTTCTCTTTTGTACTCAAGGCCTCTCGGCTTACTTAGCTGCTGCTCAACAGACTAAAATACTTCCAGGACTAGGCGCATGTAAATATGGGCCCAAAGTCAACCACCTGCTTTTTGCCGATGATTGTATGGTATTCATTAATACTAATCAATCTGAAGCATCCCTTCTGAAAAATGCTCTTCAAACGTATGCTAATGCATCCGGTCAAGCAGTTAATTTTGAGAAATCAACAATTTTCTATAACCCGCGTACACCATCAGCAACAAGAAATGCAATCAACAACCTTTTACAAGTACGTGAGGTTACTAATCCTGGAGTATACCTAGGCATCCCACTTCTAATTGGGAAAAATAAAACTGAATCACTAGGTTTTGTGCGTGATAAAGTACATGATCGTCTCTCTAGTTGGGACAAACATCTACTATCCTTTAGTGGCCGAGAGATATTCATCAAAGTTGTCTTACAATCTCTCCCACAATATGTCATGTCTTGCTATCTTCTACCACAAAATATCATCGATGACATGACTACATCAATCCGTCAATACTGGTGGACTGGCAAATCCAACAAAAAAGGTTGGCATATGATACCTTGGAATCGTATATGCTTACCTAAATCTGCTGGTGGCATGGGTTTTAAGGATTTGCACGACTTTAACATTGCTCTCTTGGGCAAGCAAATTTGGAAACTCATCTGTGAACCAGATTCTAAATGCTCCAAAACCCAATAGGGGCTCTTTCGCTTGGCAAGGTATACATAACGCGCTTCAGCGTCTTTCCCTGGCTTTCTCCACCGCCCTAGCATAAACAGTAATATTAGAATACACAAAGATATATGGGGAGGGTCTTCCCCGATTGAGCTTACTGGGGATTACGAAATCTCAGATGAATTTTACATTCGATGTCGTGATTTTATGATTCGTAACCAAACTGCCTGGGATACGGATAAGGTAAAAAATTATTTCAATCCAATTGACGCTGATGCTATTCTTCGCATCCCCATCATAAATGATCAACGGGATTCAATACTCTGGTCTCCCAACGACTCGGGTATTTACTTAGTCCGTTCTGGATATATTTTCTTACAACGCTCCATAATCCCACCTTCGTCACCAACTCGGTTCTGGAAGTTTTTATCCAAAGTCAAAGCTTTACCCAAAGTCAAAACTTTTGGTTGGCGTATGGCATTTGACGCTCTACCAGTTGGATCTAAAATGCAAGCCTTTTCTCCTAACTCGGGCCATTGCCCTATCTGTGGTAGCCACTCGGAATAGATCCTTCATGTGTTTCGAGACTGCCCTGGGGCGTCTGAAGCCCTCCAAATTAGTGGTATCCCTATCACTCTCTATAAGAGTATAGCTTCCACGCCTCTGCAATGGTTAGAGGAAGCAGCCACTACAATTTCCCCTGATAAATTTGGTCTCTTCCTTACGGTTTTATGGAATATATGGAACAGACGCAATGACTGGGTACATAACCACCATCTACAACCACCCTGGCTAATTGTTGTTAATTCCATTAGCTTACATGATGAATTTTGTAAATCTTTAGATTCAGTTGACCCAGCTCCATCTACCTTTTCTAAACCTTCCTGGGCACTTCCTCCACATCATCATATCAAAATAAATGTAGACGGAGCCTTTAATCCATCAACTCGTGCAGCAGCCGTCGGCACTGTTGCTCGTGATTCTGCAGGAGCAGTTGTGGGTGGCCTTGCATTCCCTCTTGGTAGCTGTCAGGACGCTATCACTAGTGAAGGGGAAAGCATCCTTGCTGGTCTCACCTTTGCCCGATCTCAAGGCTAGAACCGACTTTTGATCGAAACTGACTGCGCTTCTCTCGCGAATAGGATCAACAATCCAGCTCAGGACCTCTCTACCATGGGACCAATTATTCTTCAGATTCAAGCAGCTCTTCTCGATTTTGACTTTATATCTGTTTCTTTTGTACGCCGTGAGGCAAATAATATAGCCCATACTTTGGCTACTTATTCACTGAGTTCTATGACTTCTATGTCATTTAATTCAGACATCCCACCTTGTATAAAACAATTTGTAACCAATCATTCTTGATTAATAATATTTGGGCACTCTTTTCCCCTTTTTAGGGTCCTCTAGCTTTGCTTGAAGGACAGTAGTAGGGGTTTTTAATGAGGCCTTTTCTTCAAAAAAAATTCCAACGGGTCCATTAAAAGGCCCATTTAGACCTGCTCGTCTGAAAGCTCTACAAAAAGGACCGTAAAAATGTTTTATTCAAATATTAGGAGTTAAAATAATTGATTAGGAGCTTTTCAACACAATAATATTGCAAAACCTCAATTTCTGTACTTTTTACTCATTTAAAATTCCAACGGGTCCATTCAAAGGCCCATTTCGACCCGCTCGTCTGAAACCTCTACAAAAAGGACTGCAAAACAAGTTTTAATCAAATTTTAGGAGTTCATGTAATTGATTAGGAGCTTTTCAACACAATTATATTGCAAAACCACAATTTCTGTACTTTTTACTCAGTTAAAATTCCAACGGGTCCATTGAAAGGCCCATTTCGACCCGCTCGTCCGAAACCTCTACAAAAAGGACTGCAAAACAAGTTTTAATCAAATATTAGGAGTTCAAATAATTTATTGAGAGCTTTTCAACACAATTATATTGAAAAACCGCAATTTATGTACTTTTACTTAATTAAAATTCCAACGGGTCCATTGAAAGGCCCATTTCGACCCGCTCGTCCGAAACCTCTACAAAAAGGACTGCAAAACAATTTTAATCAAATTTTAGGAGTTCATGTAATTGATTAGGAGCTTTTCAACACTATATTGCAAAATCTCAATTTTTGTACTTTTTACTTAGTTAAAATTCCAACGGGTCCAATAAAAGGCCCATTTAGACCTGCTCATCCGAAACCTCTATAAAAAGGACCGCAAAGATCTTTTATTCAAATATTAGGAGTTCAAATAATTGATTAGGAGCTTTTCAACACAATTATATTGCAAAACCACAATTTCTGTACTTTTTACTCAGTTAAAATTCCAACGGTTCCATTGAAAGGCCCATTTAGACCTGTTTGTCCGAAACCTCTACAAAAAGGACTATAAAAATGTTTTATTCAAATATTAGGAGTTCAAATAATTGATTAGGAGCTTTTCAACACAATTATATTGCAAAACCTCAATTTCTATAATTTTTACTCATCTAAAATTCCAACGGGTCCATTGAAAGGCCCATTTCGACCCGCTCGTCCGAAACCTTTACAAAAAGGACTGCAAAACAAGTTTTAATCAAATTTTAGGAGTTCATGTAATTGTTTAGGAGCTTTTCAACACAATTATATTGAAAAACCTCAATTTATGTACTTTTTACTCAGTCAAAATTCCAACGGGTCCATTGAAAGGCCATTTTAGACATGCTCGTCCGAAACCTCTACAAAAAGGACTGCAAAACAAGTTTTAATCAAATCTTAGGAGTTCATGTAATTGATTAGGAGCTTTTCAACACAATTATATTGCAAAACCTCAATTTATATACTTTTTATTCAGTTAAAATTCCAACGGGTCCATTGAAAGGCCCATTTCGACCCGCTCGTCCGAAACCTCTACAAAAAGGACCGCAAAGCAAGTTTTTATCAAATATTAGGAGTTCAAATAATTGAATAGGAGCTTTTGAACACAATTATATTGCAAAACAACAATTTCTGTACTTTTTACTCAGTTAAAATTCCAACGGGTCCATTGAAAGGCCCATTTCGACCCGCTCGTCCGAAACCTCTACAAAAAGGACTGCACAACAAGTTTTAATCAAATATTAGGAGTTCATGTAATTGATTAGGAGCTTTTCAACACAATTATATTGCAAAACCGCAATTTCTATACTTTTTACTCAGTTAAAATTCCAACGGGTCCATTGAAAGGCCCATTTAGACCTGCTCGTCCGAAACCTCTACAAAAAAGGACCGCAAAACAAGTTTTAATCAAATATTAGGAGTTCAAATAATTGATTAGGAGCTTTTCAACACAATTTATTGCAAAACCGCAATTTCTGTACTTTTTACTCAGTTAAAATTCCTACGGGTCCATTGAAAGGCCCATTTCGACCCGCTCGTCCGAAACCTCTACAAAAAGGACTGCAAAACAAGTTTTGATCAAATTTTAGGAGTTCATGTAATTGATTAGGAGCTTTTCAACACAATTATATTGCAAAACTTCAATTTCTGTACTTTTTACTCAGTTAAAATTCCAACGGGTCCATTGAAAGTCCCATTTAGACCTGCTCGTCCGAAACCTCTATAAAAAGGACCGCAAATGTAACCCCCTTAACCCGGCCTAGACGGTTGACCCGAATTAAGAAAGTCACACGGGGAAAACCAAAGTCAACCCGAAAGTCAACCTTGATTAACGACCCTTTTTTTTAAAACTTGTCTAGATGCACATTAACCCTAATTGTGATCACACAAACAACATACTCAAAGGTCATAAACATCAGAGATCAAACAGAGACCCAATTGAACAATTTACAACTTTAGGGACCAAATTGTAAATTCTGATAATTATGAGGACTTAACCCAAATTAAAGTTACCAACTTGAAATTAGTCAGGTTTCATGCTTCTCTGTGAAATTTCAGCTCAAACAAACATTCCAAACTCATACATTTCCTCAAACAAGATTCAGGACCAAAATGCAAACAATTCAGAACATTTAACTGCCAATGTCAGCCCTCAACGGTCACCCGTTTCGGAACAGGCTGAACCCGTTTTGAAACACGGGCCGTTCCTCAACGCGTACCGGAACACGGGCTGGCAGTAGCCAAACCGTTTCGGAACGGTCTCTCCCGTTTCGGACGCCTGGGCTTGTTGAAGGCACCCGTTCCGAAACGGCAGGCACTGTTCCGAAACGCCCTGCACAGATTGCCCCAAAATGCATTCTTAAACATGCAATTAAACATCCAATCATGCTCCAATTGCCACCAAACTTTACCAACATGCAATTCAACATAAATGAGACATACTTGCATCAAAGATTCATCAAAACAACAACATATGCAAAAAGCCCCAAATCTATAGGCATGCTTCCTACACAAGCAAACCACTTAAGCATAAACTTCCAATTCAAGCATATAATGGCCAAACACAAAACCCAACATTCTCATCATCATTCAGCATACTTAGGGAGTTCTAAACCTCTCCCAAAACATACACATAGGTCCCCCATTGCCAAACTATCAAAAGCTAAGAATGCACTTATAAAACCTTCCATACTTTGAGCTTTACTTTCACTTGAATACTTGCCCTCCTTGTTGCCCTCAAAGTGCTCTAATGATCTGCATTATTGAATTGAGAAAACGAAAGAGAGCGTAAGCAAAAGCTTAGTGAGGAATGCTCGTAAAACCATTCAATAATGCATTTATAAAACATTTATAAATCATGCTTCAAATCATCAATTGCACATGCTCAAAAGCATACTTAAAACAAGCATCTCATGCTTCATATCATATATGTCATATTGGCCACAAGTGATAAGTTCCATTTCTTTAAAAACAAGTTCATCAACTTTCACCCCAAGGACTTTTAAACACCTTGGCCCCAAGGACTTTTAAACACCTTGGCCATGGACTTTTAAACACCATGAAAGAGGACCACACAAGGACTTTTAACCACCTTTGTGTCCACATCAAGATTCACCCCAAGGACTTTTAAACACCTTGGCCCCAAGGACTTTTAAACACCTTGGCCCCATGGACTTTTAAACACCATGGAATGGATCACACAAGGACTTTTAACCACCTTGGTGTCCGTAGCAAGAATCATCCAAGGACTTTTAACCACCTTGATGTTCTTAAGTATACAAGGCTCACTCAAGGACTTTTAACCACCTTAGTGACCTTAACCTTTTCAAAACATCACTTGCCAACATACATCATTTTCATCATTTAATCCACTGTTTTAAAGCATTGAATCAAGCCATATTCATCATGCAATTAAAAGCATAAAACCACATTTTATCAATGTACAAAAACAAGGAACTCCTACCTTGAGCATCCTTCAACATATGGCTTACAACAACAGCAAATACCATGCTAAATCATGCTTTCAAAACAATAAATAAAACATGCAATAAACCACATTGCATCACAACAAAATCATGGCCACCACTAGAGAGTATTTCCGAAAACTTACACTTGAGCTTAGCAAAGTTGTTTAGACTTAAACTAAGCTCCCAAGACATTGGTTTCAAAGCCGAAAACCCAATTTCACTCACCGATTCCACTTCGCCTCAAGCCAAAGCACCAATTCAAGCTTCCGGATCAACAACTCTTGGATCCAAAGATGCCTCCCCTGTTTTTAAAACATCAAAGCAGAGGATTAATGCATCATCATGCATTAATTGCTTCAATGAAAGCACCTAAACTCGCTGCTCTCATCCACACTCCATTTTCGGCCACCAAACACAACCGAAAATGCATCCAAACCACTTTTCAACAAAGCCCAGCCATAAACCATCAACACCTAACATCCTTCTACATCATTTAACATCTAAAAAGAACCTACAAACATCCTTATACCTCCAGCAACATCAGATCCACAAGATCACACCAAAAACAACCTAGAATCATAAGCTAAACTTAGGAAACTCAACCTATCCGGGATTGCATTAATCAAAACTCAATTCCTTATCAATTTAGAGTTCAATTAACATCAAAAACACATCTCAAATCACAGATTAATCAGATCAAACGAAAATCATCAAAAATCACCAAATCTTGCATTATAAGCCAAGATCCAATTCACATCTTAAAAGCCTTTAATAAAACATCAATTAAGGATTGAAAACTTAGGAATTTCAGTAAAGAACTGATAGTTTAGAGGAGAAGGACGTTCTTACCTCCAAACTTGAGTTTCTCCTCTTTTTGGAATCAAAAACCTTGATGAAACAAGTAGCAAATGATGAGGTTTTGTAGATATGATGATTAGGAATCAAAAGAGAGTTGAAAGGAGAGATTTAGGTGAGAAAATCAGAAACAATTCTCTGGAAAGATAGTGTTTGGGTTGAGAGAAAATGAGAGAAAAGGAAATTGGAAAGTTAGTTATCAAAATAGCCAAAATGGCTTTCCCTCCTCTTTTAACATGTTTTAAAATCAGAATAAACCTCAAAATATCTTGGAAAAATCTGGAGAAACTACTTTTTGGAATAATAGCTCCTTAAAGATTCAAAGTTTCAACCCTTTCTAAAACAGTCACCAAACTTTCGAAAATTACATTTTGGTCACTAGCCAAAATGTCACCCTTCCAAAACTCATTTTCCAAAATTGATTTCACAGTTCACTTAATTATATTAAAAGATGATTTTAGAACATTTTTCCATATTTTTAATGCAACCCGAACTAGGCTTTCCTAATTTCACCTCTTTAGATTCGAATAGCACTTTGACCGAACCGGTCAACGCCCATAACTACCAAGCCCAAAACCGGTTTTAATCAAATTTTAGGAGTTCATGTAATTGATTAGGAGCTTTTCAACACAATTATAATGCAAAACTTCAATTTCTGTACTTTTTACACCGTTAAAATTCCATCGGGTCCATTGAAAGGCCCATTTAGACCTGCTTGTCCGAAACCTGTACAAAAGGACCGCAAAAATGTTTTATTCAAATATTAGGAGTTCAAATAATTGATTAGGAGCTTTTGAACACAATTATATTGCGAAACCTCAATTTCTGTACTTTTTACACAGTTAAAATTCCAACGGGTCCATTGAAAGGCCCATTTTGACGCGCTCGTCCGAAACCTATACAAAAAGGACTACAAAACAAGTTTTAATCAAATATTAAGAGTTCAAATAATTGATTAGGAGCTTTTCAACACAATTATATTGCAAAACAACAATTTCTATACTTTTTACTCAGTTATAATTCCAACGGGTCCATTGAAAGGCCCATTTCGACCCGCTCGTCCGAAACCTCTACAAAAAGGACTGCAAAACAAGTTTTAATCCAATTTTATGAGTTCATGTAATTGATTAGGAGCTTTTCAACACAATTATATTGCAAAACTTTAATTTCTGTACTTTTTACTCAGTTAAAATTCCAACGGGTCCATTGAAAGGCCCATTTAGACCTGCTCGTCCGAAACCTCTACAAATAGGACCGCAAATATGTTTTATTCAAATATTAGGAGTTCAAATAATTGATTAGGAGCTTTTCAACACATTTATATTGCAAAACCTTAATTTCTGTACTTTTTACTCATTTAAAATTCCAACGGGTCCATTGAAAGGCCAATTTCGACCCGCTCGTCCGAAACCTCTACAAAAAGGACTGCAAAACCAGTTTTAATCAAATTTTAGGAGTTCATGTAATTGATTAGGAGCTTTTCAACACAATTATAATGCAAAACTTCAATTTCTGTACTTTTTACACAGTTAAAATTCCATCGGGTCCATTGAAAGGCCCATTTAGACCTGCTTGTCCGAAACCTCTACAAAAGGACCGCAAAAATGTTTTATTCAAATATTAGGAGTTCAAATAATTGATTAGGAGCTTTTGAACACAATTATATTGCAAAACCTCAATTTCTGTACTTTTTACATAGTTAAAATTCCAACGGGTCCATTGAAAGGCCCATTTTGACGCGCTCGTCCGAAACTTATACAAAAAGGACTACAAAACAAGTTTTAATCAAATATTAAGAGTTCAAATAATTGATTAGGAGCTTTTCAACACAATTATATTGCAAAACAACAATTTCTGTACTTTTTACTCAGTTATAATTCCAACGGGTCCATTAAAAGGCCCATTTCGACCCGCTCGTACGAAACCTCTACAAAAAGGACTGCAAAACAAGTTTTAATCCAATTTTAGGTGTTCATGTAATTGATTAGGAGCTTTTCAACACAATTATATTGCAAAACTTCAATTTCTGTACTTTTTACTCAGTTAAAATTCCAACGGGTCCATTGAAAGGCCCATTTAGACCTGCTCGTCCGAAACCTCTACAAATAGGACCGCAAATATGTTTTATTCAAATATTAGGAGTTCAAATAATTGATTAGGAGCTTTTCAACACATTTATATTGCAAAACCTTAATTTCTGTACTTTTTACTCATTTAAAATTCCAACGGGTCCATTGAAAGGCCAATTTCGACCCGCTCGTCCGAAACCTCTACAAAAAGGACTGCAAAACCAGTTTTAATCAAATTTTAGGAGTTCATGTAATTGATTAGGAGCTTTTCAACACAATTATAATGCAAAACTTCAATTTCTGTACTTTTTACACAGTTAAAATTCCATCGGGTCCATTGAAAGGCCCATTTAGACCTGCTTGTCCGAAACCTCTACAAAAGGACCGCAAAAATGTTTTATTCAAATATTAGGAGTTCAAATAATTGATTAGGAGCTTTTGAACACAATTATATTGCAAAACCTCAATTTCTGTACTTTTTACATAGTTAAAATTCCAACGGGTCCATTGAAAGGCCCATTTTGACGCGCTCGTCCGAAACTTATACAAAAAGGACTACAAAACAAGTTTTAATCAAATATTAAGAGTTCAAATAATTGATTAGGAGCTTTTCAACACAATTATATTGCAAAACAACAATTTCTGTACTTTTTACTCAGTTATAATTCCAACGGGTCCATTAAAAGGCCCATTTCGACCCGCTCGTACGAAACCTCTACAAAAAGGACTGCAAAACAAGTTTTAATCCAATTTTAGGTGTTCATGTAATTGATTAGGAGCTTTTCAACACAATTATATTGCAAAACTTCAATTTCTGTACTTTTTACTCAATTAAAATTCCAACGGGTCCATTGAAAGGCCCATTTAGACCTGCTCGTCCGAAACCTCTACAAATAGGACCGCAAATATGTTTTATTCAAATATTAGGAGTTCAAATAATTGATTAGGAGCTTTTCAACACATTTATGCTGCAAAACCTTAATTTCTGTACTTTTTACTCATTTAAAATTCCAACGGGTCCATTGAAAGGCCCATTTCGACCCGCTCGTCCGAAACCTCTACAAAAAGGACTACAAAACAAGTTTTAATCAAATTTTAGGAGTTCATGTAATTGATTAGGAGCTTCTCAACACAATTATATTGCAAAACCTCAATTTATGTACTTTTTACTTAGTTAAAATTCTAACGGGTCCATTGAAAGGCCCATTTCGACCCGCTCGTCCGTAACCTCTACAAAAAGGACTGCAAAACAAGTTTTAATCAAATTTTAGGAATTCATGTATTTGATTAGGAGCTTTTGAACACAATTATATTGCAAAACCGCAATTTCTGTACTTTTTACTCAGTTAAAATTCCAACGGGTCCATTGTAAGGCCCATTTAGACCTGCTCGTCCGAAATCTCTACAAAAAGGACCGCAAAACAAGTTTTAATCAAATATTAGGAGTTCAAATAATTGATTAGGAGCTTTTCAACACAATTATATTGCAAAACCGCAATTTCTGTACTTTTACTCAATTAAAATTCCAACGGGTCCATTGAAAGGCCCATTTCGACCCGCTCGTCCGAAACCTCTACAAAAAGGACTGCAAAAAAAGTTTTAATCAAATTTTAGGACTTCATGTAATTTATTAGGAGCTTTTCAACACAATTATATTGCAAAACCTCAATTTCTGTACTTTTTACTCAGTTAAAATTCCAACGGGTCCATTGAAAGGCCCATTTTGACCCGCTCGTCCGAAACCTCTACAAAAAGGACCGCAAAACAAGTTTTAATCAAATATTAGGAGTTCAAATAATTGATTAGGAGCTTTTCAACATAATTATATTGCAAAGCCGCAATTTATGTACTTTTTACTCAGTTATAATTCCAACGGGTCCATTGAAAGGCCCATTTCAACCCGCTCGTCCGAAACCTCTACAAAAAGAACTGCAAAACAAGTTTTAATAAAATTTTAGGAGTTCATGTAATTGATTAGGAGCTTTTCAACAAAATTATATTGTAAAACATCAATTTCTATACTTTTTACTTAGTTAAAATTCCAACGGGTCCATTGAAAGGCCCATTTAGACCTGCTCGTCCGAAACCTCTACAAAAAGGACCGCAAAAATGTTTTATTCAAATATTAGGAGTTCAAATAATTGATTAGGAGCTTTTCAACACAATTATATTGCAAAACCGCAATTTATGTACTTTTACTCAATTAAAATTCTAACGGGTCCATTGAAAGGCCCATTTCGACCCGCTCGTCCGAAACCTCTACAAAAAGGACTGCAAAACAAGTTTTAATCAAATTTTAGGAGTTCATGTAATTGATTAGGAGCTTTTCAACACAATTATATTGCAAAACCTCAATTTCTGTACTTTTTACTTAGTTAAAATTCCAACGGGTCCATTGAAAGGCCCATTTAGACCTGCTCGTCCGAAACCTCTACCAAAAGGACCGCAAAAATGTTTTATTCAAATATTAGGAGTCAAATAATTGATTAGGAGCTTTTGAACAAAATTATATTGCAAACCCTGAATTTATGTACTTTTTACTCATTTAAAATTACAACGAAACCATTGAAAGGCCCATTTCGACCCGCTCGTCCGAAACCTCTACAAAAAGGACCGCAAAACAAGTTTTAATCAAATTTTAGGAGTTCATGGAATTTATTAGGAGCTTTTCAACACAATTATGTTGCAAAACCTCAATTTATGTACTTTTTACTCAGTTAAAATTACAACGGGTCCATTGAAAGTCCCATTTCGACCCGCTCGTCCGAAACCTCTACAAAAAGGACTGCAAAACAAGTTTTAATCAAATATTAGGAATTCATGTAATTGATTAGGAGCTTTTCAACACAATTATATTGCAAAACCGCAATTTCTGTACTTTTTAATCAGTTAAAATTCCAACGGGTCCATTGAAAGGCCCATTTAGACCTGCTCGTCTGAAACCTCTACAAATAGGACCGCAAAACTAGTTTTAATCAAATATTAGGAGTTCAAATAATTTATTAGGAGCTTTTCACCACAAATATATTGGAAAACCGCAATTTCTGTACTTTTACTCATTTAAAATTCCAACGGGTCCATTGAAAGGCCCATTTCGACCCGCTCGTCCGAAACCTCTACAAAAAGGACTACAAAACAAGTTTTAATCAAATTTTAGGAGTTCATGTAATTGATTAGGAGCTTCTCAACACAATTATATTGCAAAACCTCAATTTATGTACTTTTTACTTAGTTAAAATTCTAACGGGTCCATTGAAAGGCCCATTTCGACCCGCTCGTCCGTAACCTCGACAAAAAGGACTGCAAAACAAGTTTTAATCAAATTTTAGGAATTCATGTATTTGATTAGGAGCTTTTGAACACAATTATATTGCAAAACCGCAATTTCTGTACTTTTTACTCAGTTAAAATTCCAACGGGTCCATTGTAAGGCCCATTTAGACCTGCTCGTCCGAAATCTCTACAAAAAGGACCGCAAAACAAGTTTTAATCAAATATTAGGAGTTCAAATAATTGATTAGGAGCTTTTCAACACAATTATATTGCAAAACCGCAATTTCTGTACTTTTACTCAATTAAAATTCCAACGGGTCCATTGAAAGGCCCATTTCGACCCGCTCGTCCGAAACCTCTACAAAAAGGACTGCAAAAAAGTTTTAATCAAATTTTAGGACTTCATGTAATTTATTAGGAGCTTTTCAACACAATTATATTGCAAAACCTCAATTTCTGTACTTTTTACTCAGTTAAAATTCCAACGGGTCCATTGAAAGGCCCATTTTGACCCGCTCGTCCGAAACCTCTACAAAAAGGACCGCAAAACAAGTTTTAATCAAATATTAGGAGTTCAAATAATTGATTAGGAGCTTTTCAACATAATTATATTGCAAAGCCGCAATTTATGTACTTTTTACTCAGTTATAATTCCAACGGGTCCATTGAAAGGCCCATTTCAACCCGCTCGTCCGAAACCTCAACAAAAAGGACTGCAAAACAAGTTTTAATAAAATTTTAGGAGTTCATGTAATTGATTAGGAGCTTTTCAACAAAATTATATTGTAAAACATCAATTTCTATACTTTTTACTTAGTTAAAATTCCAACGGGTCCATTGAAAGGCCCATTTAGACCTGCTCGTCCGAAACCTCTACAAAAAGGACCGCAAAAATGTTTTATTCAAATATTAGGAGTTCAAATAATTGATTAGGAGCTTTTCAACACAATTATATTGCAAAACCGCAATTTATGTACTTTTACTCAATTAAAATTCTAACGGGTCCATTGAAAGGCCCATTTCGACCCGCTCGTCCGAAACCTCTACAAAAAGGACTGCAAAACAAGTTTTAATCAAATTTTAGGAGTTCATGTAATTGATTAGGAGCTTTTCAACACAATTATATTGCAAAACCTCAATTTCTGTACTTTTTACTTAGTTAAAATTCCAACGGGTCCATTGAAAGGCCCATTTAGACCTGCTCGTCCGAAACCTCTACCAAAAGGACCGCAAAAATGTTTTATTCAAATATTAGGAATCAAATAATTGATTAGGAGCTTTTGAACAAAATTATATTGCAAACCCTGAATTTATGTACTTTTTACTCATTTAAAATTACAACGAAACCATTGAAAGGCCCATTTCGACCCGCTCGTCCGAAACCTCTACAAAAAGGACCGCAAAACAAGTTTTAATCAAATTTTAGGAGTTCATGTAATTGATTAGGAGCTTTTCAACACAATTATGTTGCAAAACCTCAATTTATGTACTTTTTACTCAGTTAAAATTACAACGGGTCCATTGAAAGTCCCATTTCGACCCGCTCGTCCGAAACCTCTACAAAAAGGACTGCAAAACAAGTTTTAATCAAATTTTAGGAATTCATGTAATTGATTAGGAGCTTTTCAACACAATTATATTGCAAAACCGCAATTTCTGTACTTTTTAATCAGTTAAAATTCCAACGGGTCCATTGAAAGGCCCATTTAGACCTGCTCGTCTGAAACCTCTACAAATAGGACCGCAAAACTAGTTTTAATCAAATATTAGGAGTTCAAATAATTTATTAGGAGCTTTTCACCACAAATATATTGGAAAACCGCAATTTCTGTACTTTTACTCATTTAAAATTCCAACGGGTCCATTGAAAGGCCCATTTCGACCCGCTCGTCCGAAACCTCTACAAAAAGGACTGCAAAACAAGTTTTAATCAAATTTTAGGAGTTCATGTTATTGATTAGGAGCTTTTCAACACAATTATATTGCAAAACCTCAATATCTGTACTTTTTACTCAGTTAAAATTCCAACGGGTCCATTGAAAGGCCCATTTCGACTCGCTCGTCCGAAACCTCTACAAAAAGGACCGCAAAAATGTTTTATTCAAATATTAGGAGTTCAAATAATTGATTAGGAGCTTTTAAACACAATTATATTGCAAAACCTCAATTTATGTACTTTTTACTCATTTAAAATTCCAACGGGTCCATTGAAAGGCCCATTTAGACTTGTTCGTCTGAAACCTCTACAAAAAGGACCACAAAAAAAGTTTTAATCAAATATTGGGAGTTCAAATAATTGATTAGGAGCTTTTCAACACAATTATATTACAAAACCGCAATTTCTGTACTTTTTACTCAGTTAAAATTCCAACGGGTCCATTGAAAGGCCCATTTCGACTCGCTCGTCCGAAACCTCTACAAAAAGGACCGCAAAAATGTTTTATTCAAATATTAGGAGTTCAAATAATTGATTAGGAGCTTTTCAACACAATTATATTGCAAAACCTCAATTTCTGTACTTTTTACTAAGTTAAAATTCCAACGGGTCCATTGAAAGGCCCATTTATACCTGCTCGTCCGAAACCCTTACAAATAGGACCGCAAAACAAGTTTAATCAAATATTAGAAGTTCAAATAATTGATTAGGAGCTTTTCAACAAAATTATATTGCAAAATCGCAATTTCTGTACTTTTTACTCAGTTAAAATTCCAACGGGTCAATTGAAAGACCCATTTCGACCCGCTCGTCCGAAACCTCTACAAAAAGGACTGCAAAACAAGTTTTAATCAAAATTTAGGAGTTCATGTAATTGATTAGGAGCTTTTCAACACAATTATATTGCAAAACCTCAATTTCTGTGCTTTTTACTTAGTTAAAATTCCAACGGGTCCATTGAAAGTCTCATTTCGACCCGCTCGTCCGAAACCTCTACAAAAAGGACCGCAAAAAAAGTTTTGATCAAATATTAGGAGTTCAAATAATTGATTAGGAGCTTTTCAACACAATTATATTGCAAAACCGCAATTTATGTACTTTTACTCAATTAAAATTCCAACGGGTCCATTGAAAGGCCCATTTCGACCCGCTCGTCCGAAACCTCTACAAAAAGGACTGCAAAACAAGTTTTAATCAAATTTTCGGAGTTCATGTAATTGATTAGGAGCTTTTCAACACAATTATATTGCAAAACCTCAATTTCTGTACTTCTTACTCAGTTAAAATTCCAACGGGTCCATTGGAAGGCCCATTTAGACCTGCTCGTCCGAAACCTCTACAAAAAGGACCGCAAAACAAGTTTTAATCAAATATTAGGAGTTCAAATAATTGATTAGGAGCTTTTCAACACAATTATATTGCAAAACCTCAATTTCTGTACTTTTTACTCAGTTAAAATTCCAACGGGTCCATTGAAAAGCCCATTTCGACCCGCTCGTCCAAAACCTCTACAAAAAGGACTGCAAAACAAGTTATAATCAAATTTTAGGAGTTCATGTAATTGATTAGGAGCTTTTCAACACAATTATATTGCAAAACCTCAATTTTTGTACTTTTTACTCAGTTAAAATTCCAATGGGTCCATTGAAAGGCCCATTTAGACCTGCTCGTCCGAAACCACTACAAAAAGGACCGCAAAAATGTTTTATTCAAATATTTGGAGTTCAAATAATTGATTAGGAGCTTTTCAACACATTTATATTGGAAAATCTCAATTTCTGTACTTTTTACTCAGTTAAAATTCTAACGGGTCCATTGAAAGGCCCATTTAGACCTGTTCGTCCGAAACCTCTACAAAAAGGACAGCAAAAATGTTTTTTTTCAAATATTAGGATTTCAAATAATTGATTAGGAGCTTTTCAACACAAATATATTGCAAAACCTCAATTTCTGTACTTTTTACTCATTTAAAATTCCAACGGGTCCATCGAAAGGCCCATTTCGACCCGCTCGTCCGAAACCTCTATAAAAAGGACTGCAAAACAAGTTTTAATCAAATTTTAGGAGTTCATGTAATTGATTAGGATCTTTTCAACACAATTATATTGGAAAACCTCAATTTCTGTACTTTTTACTAAGTAAAAATTCTAACGGGTCCATTGAAAGGCCCATTTAGACCTGCTCGTCCGAAACCTCTACAGAAAGGACCTCAAAAAAGTTTTATTCAAATATTAGGAGTTCAAATAATTGATTAGGACCTTTTGAACACAATTATATTGCAAAACCTCAATTTCTGTACTTTTTACTTAGTTAAAATTCCAACGGGTCCATTGAAAGGCCCATTTAGACGTGCTCGTCAGAAACCTCTATAAAAAGGACCGCAAAACAAGTTTTAATCAAATATTAGGAGTTCAAATAATTGATTAGGAGCTTTTGAACACAATTATATTGCAAAACCTCAATTTCTGTACTTTTTATTCAGTTAAAATTCCAACGGGTCCATTGAAAGGCCCATTTAGACCTGCTCGTCCGAAACCTCTACAAAAAAGACCGCAAAACAAGTTTTAATCAAATATTAGGAGTTCAAATAATTGATTAGGAGCTTTTCACCACAAATATATTGGAAAACATCAATTTCTGTACTTTTTACTCAGTTAAAATTCCAACGGGTCCATTGAAAGGCCCATTTAGACCTGCTCGTCCGAAACCTCTACAAAAAGGACCGCAAAAATGTTTTATTCAAATATTAGGAGTCAAATAATTGATTAGGAGCTTTTGAACTAAATTATATTGCAAAACCTCAATTTATGTACTTTTTACTCATTTAAAATTACAACGGAACCATTGAAAGGCCCATTTCGACCCGCTCGTCCGAAACCTCTACAAAAAGGACCGCAAAACAAGTTTTAATCAAATTTTAGGAGTTCATGTAATTGATTGGGAGCTTTTCAACACAATTATGTTGCAAAACCTCAATTTATGTACTTTTTACTCAGTTAAAATTACAACGGGTCCATTGAAAGTCCCATTTCGACCCGCTCGTCCGAAACCTCTACAAAAAGGACTGCAAAACAAGTTTTAATCAAATTTTAGGAATTCATGTAATTGATTAGGAGCTTTTCAACACAATTATATTGCAAAACCGCAATTTCTGTACTTTTTACTCAGTTAAAATTCCAACGGGTCCATTGAAAGGCCCATTTAGACCTGCTCGTCTGAAACCTCTACAAATAGGACAGCAAAACTAGTTTTAATCAAATATTAGGAGTTCAAATAATTTATTAATAGCTTTTCACCACAAATATATTGGAAAACCGCAATTTATGTACTTTTACTCATTTAAAATTCCAACGGGTCCATTGAAAGGCCCATTTCGACCCGCTCGTCCGAAACCTCTATAAAAAGGACTGCAAAACAAGTTTTAATCAAATTTTAGGAGTTCATGTTATTGATTAGGAGCTTTTCAACACAATTATATTGCAAAACCTCAATATCTGTACTTTTTACTCAGTTAAAATTCCAACGGGTCCATTGAAAGGCCCATTTCGATTCGCTCGTCCGAAACCTCTACAAAAAGGACCGCAAAAATGTTTTATTCAAATATTAGGAGTTCAAATAATTGATTAGGAGCTTTTAAACACAATTATATAGCAAAACCTCAATTTATGTACTTTTTACTCATTTAAAATTCCAACGGGTCCATTGAAAGGCCCATTTAGACTTGTTCGTCTGAAACCTCTACAAAAAGGACCGCAAAACAAGTTTTAATCAAATATTGGGAGTTCAAATAATTGATTAGGAGCTTTTCAACACAATTATATTGCAAAACCGCAATTTCTGTACTTTTTACTCAGTTAAAATTCCAATGGGTCCATTTAAAGGCCCATTTCGACTCGCTCGTCCGAAACCTCTACAAAAAGGACCGCAAAAATGTTTTATTCAAATATTAGGAGTTCAAATAATTGATTAGGAGCTTTTCAACACAATTATATTGCAAAACCTCAATTTCTGTACTTTTTACTAAGTTAAAATTCCAACGGGTCCATTGAAAGGCCCATTTATACCTGCTCGTCCGAAACCCTTACAAATAGGACCCCAAAACAAGTTTAATCAAATATTAGAAGTTCAAATAATTGATTAGGAGCTTTTCAACAAAATTATATTGCAAAATCGCAATTTCTGTAATTTTTACTCAGTTAAAATTCCAACGGGTCAATTGAAAGACCCATTTCGACCCGCTCGTCCGAAACCTCTACAAAAAGGACTTCAAAACAAGTTTTAATCAAAATTTAGGAGTTCATGTAATTGATTAGGAGCTTTTCAACACAATTATATTGCAAAACCTCAATTTCTGTACTTTTTACTCAGTTAAAATTCCAACAGGTCCATTGAAAGGCCCATTTAGACCTGCTCGTCCGAAACCTCTACAAAAAGGACTGCAAAAATGTTTTATTCAAATATTAGGAGTTCAAATAATTGATTAGGAACTTTTAAACGCAATTATATTGCAAAACCTCAATTTCTGTACTTTTTACTCATTTAAAATTCCAACGGGTCCATTGAAAGGCCCATTTAGACCTGCTCGTCTGAAACATCTACAAAAAAGGACCGCAAAACAAGTTTTAATCAAATATTAGGAGTTCAAATAATTGATTATGAGCTTTTCAACACAATTATATTGCAAAACCGCAATTTCTGTACTTTTTACTCAGTTAAAATTCCAACGGGACCATTGAAAGGCACATTTCGACCCACTCGTCCGAAACCTCTACAAAAAGGACTGCAAAACAAGTTTTAATCAAATTTTAGGAATTCATGTAATTGATTAGGAGCTTTTCAACACAATTTTATTGCAAAACCGCAATTTCTGTACTTTTTACTCAGTTAAAATTCCAACGGGTCAATTGAAAGGCCCATTTAGACGTGCTCGTCAGAAACCTCTACAAAAAGGACCGCAAAACAAGTTTTAATCAACTATTAGGAGTTCAAATAATTGATTAGGAGCTTTTGAACACAATTATATTGCAAAACCTCAATTTCTGTACTTTTTATTCAGTTAAAATTCCAACGGGTCCATTGAAAGGCCCATTTAGACCTGCTCGTCCGAAACCTCTACAAAAAGGACCGCAAAACAAGTTTTAATCAAATATTAGGAGTTCAAATAATTGATTAGTAGCTTTTCACCACAAATATATTGGAAAACATCAATTTCTGTACTTTTTACTCAGTTAAAATTCCAACGGGTCCATTGAATGGCCCATTTAGACCTGCTCGTCCGAAACCTCTACATAAAGGACCGCAAAAATGTTTTATTCAAATATTAGGAGTTCAAATAATTGTTTAGGAGCTTTTGAACACAATTATATTGCAAAACCTCAATTTATGCACTTTTTACTCATTTAAAATTACAACGGGTCCATTGAATGGCCCATTTCGACCCGCTCGTCCGAAACCTCTACAAAAAGGACTGCAAAACAAGTTTTAATCAAATTTTAGGAGTCCATGTAATTGATTAGGAACTTTTCAACACAATTATGTTGCAAAACCTCAATTTATGTACTTTTTACTTAGTTAATATTCCAACGGGTCCATTGAAAGGCCCATTTATACCTGCTCGTCCGGAACCTCTACAAGTAGGACCGCAAAACAAGTTTTAATCAAATTTTAGGAATTCATGTAATTGATTAAGAGCTTTTCAACACAATTATATTGCAAAACCGCAATTTCTGTACTTTTTACTCAGTTAAAATTCCAACGGGTCCATTGAAAGGCCCATTTAGACTTGCTCGTCCGAAACCTCAACAAATAGGACCACAAAACAAGTTTTAATCAAATATTAGGTGTTCAAATAATTGATTAGGAGCTTTTCAACACAATTATATTGCAAACCCTCAATTTCTGTACTTTTTACTCAGTTAAAAATCCAACGGGTCCATTGAAAGGCCCATTTCGACCCGCTCGTCCGAAACCTCTACAAAAAGGACTGCAAAAATGTTTTATTCAAATATTAGGAGTTCAAATAATTGATTAGGAGCTTTTAAACACAATTATATTGCAAAACCTCAATTTCTGTACTTTTTACTCATTTAAAATTCCAACGGGTCCATTGAAAGGACCATTTAGACATGCTCGTCTGAAACCTCTACAAAAAAGGACCGCAAAACAAGTTTTAATCAAATATTAGGAGTTCAAATAATTGATTATGAGCTTTTCAACACAATTATATTGCAAAACTGCAATTTCTGTACTTTTTACTCAGTTAAAATTCCAACGAGTCCATTGAAAGGCACATTTCGACCCACTCGTCCGAAACCTCTACAAAAAGGACTGCAAAACAAGTTTTAATCAAATTTTAGTAATTCATGTAATTGATTAGGAGCTTTTCAACAAAATTATATTGCAAAACCGCAATTTCTGTACTTTTTACTCAGTTAAAATTCCAACGGGTCCATTGAAAGGCCCATTTAGACGTGCTCGTCAGAAACCTATACAAAAATGTCCGCAAAACAAGTTTTAATCAAATATTAGGAGTTCAAATAATTGATTAGGAGCTTTTGAACACAATTATATTGCAAAACCTCAATTTCTATACTTTTTATTCAGTTAAAATTCCAACGGGTCCATTGAAAGGCCCATTTAGACCTGCTCGTCCGAAACCTCTACAAAAAAGACCGCAAAACAAGTTTTAATCAAATATTAGGAGTTCAAATAATTGATTAGGAGCTTTTCACCACAAATATATTGGAAAACATCAATTTCTGTACTTTTTACTCAGTTAAAATTCCAACGGGTCCATTGAATGGCCCATTTAGACCTGCTCGTCCGAAACCTCTACATAAAGGACCACAAAAATGTTTTATTCAAATATTAGGAGTTCAAATAATTGTTTAGGAGCTTTTGAACACAATTATATTGCAAAACCTCAATTTATGCACTTTTTACTCATTTAAAATTACAACGGGTCCATTGAAAGGCCCATTTCGACCCGCTCGTCCGAAACCTCTACAAAAGGACTGCAAAACAAGTTTTAATCAAATTTTAGGAGTCCATGTAATTGATTAGGAACTTTTCAACACAATTATGTTGCAAAACCTCAATTTATGTACTTTTTACTTAGTTAAAATTCCAACGGGTCCATTGAAAGGCCCATTTCGACCCACTCGTCAGAAACCTCTACAAAAAGGACTGCAAAACAAGTTTTAATCAAATTTTAGGAATTCATGTAATTGATTAAGAGCTTTTCAACACAATTATATTGCAAAACCGCAATTTCTGTACTTTTTACTCAGTTAAAATTCCAACGGGTCCATTGAAAGGCCCATTTAGATTTGCTCGTCCGAAACCTCTACAAATAGGACCAGTAAACAAGTTTTAATCAAATATTAGGAGTTCAACTAATTGATTAGGAGCTTTTCAACACAATTATATTGCAAAACCGCAATTTCTGTACTTTTTACTCAGTTAAAATTCCAACGGGTCCATTGAAAGGCCCATTTCGACCCACTCGTCCGAAACCTCTACAAAAAGGACTGCAAAACAAGTTTTAATCAAAATTTAGGAATTCATGTAATTGATTAGGAGCTTTTCAACACAATTATATTGCAAAACCGCAATTTCTGTACTTTTTACTCAGTTAAAATTCCAATGGGTCCATTGAAAGGCCCATTTAGACGTGCTCGTCAGAAACCTCTACAAAAAGGACCGCAAAACAAGTTTTAATCAAATATTAGGAGTTCAAATAATTGATTAGGATCTTTTCAACAAAATTATATTGCAAAATCGAAATTTCTGTACTTTTTACTCAGTTAAAATTCCAACGGGTCCATTGAAAGACCCATTTCGACCCGCTCGTCCGAAACCTCTACAAAAAGGATTGCAAAACAAGTTTTAATCAAAATTTAGGAGTTCATGTAATTGATTAGGAGCTTTTCAACACAATTATATTGCAAAACCTCAATTTTTGTACTTTTTACTCAGTTAAAATTCCAACAAATCCATTGAAAGGCCCATTTAGACCTGCTTGTCCGAAACCTCTACAAAAAGGACTGCAAAAATGTTTTATTCAAATATTAGGAGTTCAAATAATTGATTAGGAGCTTTTAAACACAATTATATTGCAAAACCTCAATTTCTGTACTTTTTACTCATTTAAAATTCCAACGGGTCCATTGAAAGGCCCATTTAGACCTGCTCGTCTGAAACCTCTACAAAAAAGGACCGCAAAACAAGTTTTAATCAAATATTAGGAGTTCAAATAATTGATTATGAGCTTTTCAACACAATTATATTGCAAAACCGCAATTTCTGTACTTTTTACTCAGTTAAAATTCCAACGGGTCCATTGAAAGGCCCATTTCGACCCACTCGTCCGAAACCTCTACAAAAAGGACTGCAAAACAAGTTTTAATCAAATTTTAGGAATTCATGTAATTGATTAGGAGCTTTTCAACACAATTATATTGCAAAACCGCAATTTCTGTACTTTTTACTCAATTAAAATTCCAATGGGTCCATTGAAAGGCCCATTTAGACGTGCTCGTCAGAAACCTCTACAAAAAGGACCGCAAAACAAGTTTTAATCAAATATTAGGAGTTCAAATAATTGATTAGGATCTTTTCAACAAAATTATATTGCAAAATCGCAATTTCTGTACTTTTTACTCAGTTAAAATTCCAACGGGTCAATTGAAAGACCCATTTCGACCCGCTCGTCCGAAACCTCTACAAAAAGGACTGCAAAACAAGTTTTAATCAAAATTTAGGAGTTCATGTAATTTATTAGGAGCTTTTCAACACAATTATATTGCAAAACCTCAATTTCTGTACTTTTTACTCAGTTAAAATTCCAACAGGTCCATTGAAAGGCCCATTTAGACCTGCTCGTCCGAAACCTCTACAAAAAGGACTGCAAAAATGTTTTATTCAAATATTAGGAGTTCAAATAATTGATTAGGAGCTTTTAAACACAATTATATTGCAAAACCTCAATTTTTGTACTTTTTACTCATTTAAAATTCCAACGGGTCCATTGAAAGGCCCATTTAGATTTGCTCGTCCGAAACCTCTACAAATAGGACTAGTAAACAAGTTTTAATCAAATATTAGGAGTTCAACTAATTGATTAGGAGCTTTTCAACACAATTATATTGCAAAACCGCAATTTCTGTACTTTTTACTCAGTTAAAATTCCAACGGGTCCATTGAAAGGCCCATTTCGACCCACTCGTCCGAAACCTCTACAAAAAGGACTGCAAAACAAGTTTTAATCAAAATTTAGGAATTCATGTAATTGATTAGGAGCTTTTCAACACAATTATATTGCAAAACCGCAATTTCTGTACTTTTTACTCAGTTAAAATTCCAATGGGTCCATTGAAAGGCCCATTTAGACGTGCTCGTCAGAAACCTCTACAAAAAGGACCGCAAAACAAGTTTTAATCAAATATTAGGAGTTCAAATAATTGATTAGGATCTTTTCAACAAAATTATATTGAAAAATCGAAATTTCTGTACTTTTTACTCAGTTAAAATTCCAACGGGTCCATTGAAAGACCCATTTCGACCCGCTCGTCCGAAACCTCTACAAAAAGGATTGCAAAACAAGTTTTAATCAAAATTTAGGAGTTCATGTAATTGATTAGGAGCTTTTCAACACAATTATATTGCAAAACCTCAATTTTTGTACTTTTTACTCAGTTAAAATTCCAACAAGTCCATTGAAAGGCCCATTTAGACCTGCTTGTCCGAAACCTCTACAAAAAGGACTGCAAAAATGTTTTATTCAAATATTAGGAGTTCAAATAATTGATTAGGAGCTTTTAAACACAATTATATTGCAAAACCTCAATTTCTGTACTTTTTATTCAGTTAAAATTCCAACGGGTCCATTGAAAGGCCCATTTAGACCTGCTCGTCCGAAACCTCTACAAAAAAGACCGCAAAACAAGTTTTAATCAAATATTAGGAGTTCAAATAATTGATTAGGAGCTTTTCACCACAAATATATTGGAAAACATCAATTTTTGTACTTTTTACTCAGTTAAAATTCTAACGGGTCCATTGAATGACCCATTTAGACCTGCTCGTCCGAAACCTCTACATAAAGGACCGCAAAAATGTTTTATTCAAATATTAGGAGTTCAAATAATTGTTTAGGAGCTTTTGAACACAATTATATTGCAAAACATCAATTTATGCACTTTTTACTCATTTAAAATTACAACGGGTCCATTGAAAGGCCCATTTTGACCCGCTTGTCCGAAACCTCTACAAAAAGGACTGCAAAACAAGTTTTAATCAAATTTTAGGAGTCCATGTAATTGATTAGGAGCTTTTCAACACAATTATGTTGCAAAACCTCAATTTATGTACTTTTTACTTAGTTAAAATTCCAACGGGTCCATTGAAAGGCCCATTTCGACCCGCACGTCCGAAACCTCTACAAAAAGGACTGCAAAACAAGTTTTAATCAAATTTTAGGAATTCATGTAATTGATTAAGAGCTTTTCAACACAATTATATTGCAAAACCGCAATTTCTGTACTTTTTACTTAGTTAAAATTCCAACGGGTCCATTGAAAGGCCCATTTAGACCTGCTCGTCTGAAACCTCTACAAAAAGGACCGCAAAACAAGTTTTAATCAAATATTAGGAGTTCAAATAATTGATTATGAGCTTTTCAACACAATTATATTGCAAAACCGCAATTTCTGTACTTTTTACTCAGTTAAAATTCCAACGGGTCCATTGAAAGGCCCATTTCAACCCACTCGTCCGAAACCTCTACAAAAAGGACTGCAAAACAAGTTTTAATCAAATTTTAGGAATTCATGTAATTGATTAGGAGCTTTTCAACACAATTATATTGCAAAACCGCAATTTCTGTACTTTTTACTCAGTTAAAACTCCAATGGGTCCATTGAAAGGCCCATTTAGACGTGCTCGTAAGAAACCTCTACAAAAAGGACCGCAAAACAAGTTTAAATCAAATATTAGGAGTTCAAATAATTGATTAGGAGCTTTTGAACACAATTATATTGCAAAACCTCAATTTCTGTACTTTTTATTCAGTTAAAATTCCAACGGGTCCATTGAAAGGCCCATTTAGACCTGCTCGTCCGAAACCTCTACAAAAAGGACCGCAAAACAAGTTTTAATCAAATGTTAGGAGTTCAAATAATTGATTAGGAGCTTTTCACCACAAATATATTGGAAAACATCAATTTATGTACTTTTTACTCAGTTAAAATTCCAACGGGTCCATTGAATGGCCCATTTAGACATGCTCGTCTGAAACCTCTACAAAAAGGACCGCAAAAATGTTTTATTCAAATATTAGGAGTTGAAATAATTGTTTAGGAGCTTTTGAACACAATTATATTGCAAAACCTCAATTTATGCACTTTTTACTCATTTAAAATTACAACGGGTCCATTGAAAGGCCCATTTCGACCTGCTCGTCCGAAACCTCTACAAAAAGGACTGCAAAACAAGTTTTAATCAAATATTAGGAGTCCATGTAATTGATTAGGAGCTTTTCAACACAATTATGTTGCAAAACCTCAATTTATGTACTTTTTATTCAGTTAAAATTCCAACGGGTCCATTGAAAGGCCCATTTAGACCTGCTCGTCCGAAACCTCTACAAAAAGGACCGCAAAACTAGTTTTAATCAAATATTAGGAGTTCAAATAATTTATTAGGAGCTTTTCACCACAAATATATTGGAAAACCGCAATTTCTGTACTTTTACTCATTTAAAATTCCAACGGGTCCATTGAAAGGCCCATTTCGACCCGCTCGTCCGAAACCTCTACAAAAAGGACTGCAAAACAAGTTTTAATCAAATATTAGGAGTTCAAATAATTGATTAGGAGATTTTCAACACAATTATAAAGCAAAACCGCAATTTCTGTACTTTTTACTCAGTTAAAAATCCAACGGGTCCATTGAAAGGCCCATTTCGACCCGCTCGTCCGAAACCTCTACAAAAAGGACTGCAAAACAAGTTTTAATCAAATTTTAGGCGTTCATGTAATTGATTAGGAGATTTTCAACACAATTATATTGCAAAACCTTAATTTCTGTACTTTTTACTCAGTTAAAATTCCAACAGGTCCATTGAAAGGCCCATTTAGACCTGCTTGTCCGAAACCTCTACAAAAAGGACCGCAAAAATGTTTTATTCAAATATTAGGAGTTCAAATAATTGATTATGAGCTTTTAAACACAATTATATTGCAAAACCTCAATTTCTGTACTTTTTACTCATTTAAAATTCCAACGGGTCCATTAAAAGGCCCATTTAGACCTGCTCGTCTGAAACCTCTACAAAAGGACCGCAAAACAAGTTTTAATCAAATATTAGGAGTTCAAAAAATTGATTAGGAGCTTTTCAACACAATTATATTGCAAAACCGAAATTTCTGTACTTTTTACTCAGTTAAAATTCCAACGGGTCCATTGAAAGGCCCATTTCGACTCGCTCGTCCGAAAAGTCTACAAAAAGGACCGCAAAAATGTTTTATTCAAATATTAGGAGTTCAAATAATTGATTAGAAGCTTTTCAACACAATTATATTGCAAAACCTCAATTTCTTTACTTTTTACTCATTTAAAATTCCAACGGGTCCATTAAAAGGCCCATTTTGACCCACTCGTCCGAAACCTCTACAAAAAGGACTGCAAAACAAGTTTTTATCAAATTTTAGGAGTTCATGTAATTGATTAGGAGCTTTTGAACACAATTATATTGAGAAACCTCAATTTCTGTACTTTTTACACAGTTAAAATTCCAACGGGTCCATTTAAAGGCCCATTTCGACCCGATCGTCCGAAACCTCTACAAAAAGGACTGCAAAAAAAGTTTTAATAAAATTTTATAAATTCATGTAATTGATTAGGGGCTTTTAAACAAAATTATATTGCAAAACCTCAATTTATGTACTTTTTAATCATTTAAAATTCCAACGGGTCCATTGAAAGGCCCATTTCGACTCACTCGTCCGAAACCTCTACAAAAAGGACTGCAAAACAAGTTTTAATCAAATTTTAGGAGTTCATGATATTGATTAGGAGCTTTTCAACACAAATATATTGCAAAACCTAATTTTTGTACTTTTTACTCAGTTAAAATTCCAACGGGTCCATTGAAAGGCCCATTTAGACCTGCTCGCCCGAAATCTCTACAAAAAGGACCGCAAAAATGTTTTATTCAAATTTTAGGAATTCATGTAATTGATCAGGAGCTTTTGAACACAATTATATTGCAAAACCTCAATTTCTGTACTTTTTACTCAGTTAAAATTCCAACGGGTCCATTGAAAGTACCATTTCGACCCTCTCGTCCGAAACCTCTACAAAAAGGACCGCAAAAATGTTTTATTCAAATATTAGGAGTTCAAATAATTTATTAGGAGCTTTTCAACACAATTATATAGAAAAACCGCAATTTCTGTACTTTTTACTGAGTTAAAATTCCAACGGGTCCATTGAAAGGCCCATTTAGACCTGCTCGTCCGAAACCTCTACAAAAGGACCGCAAAAAATGTTTTACTCAAATATTAGGAGTTGAAATAATTGATTAGGAGCTTTTCAACACAATTATGTTGCAAAACCTAATTTTCTGTACTTTTTACTTAGTTAAAATTCAAATGGGTCTATTGAAAGGACCATTTCGACCCTCTCGTCCGAAACCTCTACAAAAAGGACCACAAAACAAGTTTTAATCAAATTTTAGGAGTTCATGTAATTGATTTGAAGCTTTTCAACACAATTACATTCAAAAACCTCGATTTCTGTACTTTTTACTCAGTTAAAATTCCAATGGGTCCATTGAAAGGCCCATTTAGACCTGCTCGTCCCAAACCTCTACAAAAATGACCGCAAAAATGTTTTTTTTAAATATTAAGAGTTCAAATAATTTATTAGAAGCTTTTCAACACAATTATATTGCAAAACCTCAATTTCTGTACTTTTTACTCATTTAAAATTACAACAGGTCCATTGAAAGGCGCATTTAGACTTGCTCGTCCGAAACCTCTACAAAAAGGATCGCAAAAATGTTTTATTCAAATATTAGGAGTTGATATAATTGATTAGGAGCTTTTCAACACAATTACATTGCAAAACCTCAATTTCTGTACTTTTTACTTAGTTAAAATTCCAACGGGTCCATTGAAAGGCCCATTTAGACCTGCTCGTTTGAAACCTCTACAAAAAGGACCGCAAAAATGTTTTATTCAAATATTAGGAGCTCAAATAATTGATTAGGAGCTTTTCAACACAATTATATTGCAAAACCTCAATTTATGTACTTTTTACTCAGTTAAAATTCCAACGGGTCCATTGAAAGGACCATTTCGACCCTCTCGTCCGAAACCTCTAAAAAAGGACCGCAAAACAAGTTTTAATCAAATTTTAGGAGTTCATGTAATTGATTAGAAGCTTTTCAACACAATTACATTGCAAAACCTCAATTTCTGTACTTTTTACTCAGTTAAAATTTCAACGGGTCCATTGAAAGGCCCATTTCGACCCGCTCGTCCGAAACCTCTACAAAAAGGATCACAAAAATGTTTTATTCAAATATTAGGAGTTGAAATAATTGATTAGGAGCTTTTCAACACAATTACATTGCAAAACCTCAATTTCTGTACTTTTTACTCAGTTAAAATTCCAATGGGTCCATTAAAAGGCCCATTTAGACATGCTCGTCCGAAACCTCTACAAAAAGGTCCGCAAAAAGGTTTTATTCAAATATTAGGAGTTGAAATAATTGATTAGGAGCTTTTCAACATAATTACATTGCAAAACCTCAATTTCTGTACTTTTTACTCAGTTAAAATTCCAATGGGTCCATTAAAAGGTCCATTTAGACCTGCTCGTCCTAAACCTCTACAAAAAGGACCGCAAAAATGTTTTGTTCAAATATTAGGAGTTCAAATAATTTATTACGAGCTTTTCAACACAATTATATTGCAAAACCTCAATTTCTGTACTTTTTACTCATTTAAAATTCCAACGGGTCCATTGAAAGGCCCATTTCGACCCGCTCGTCCGAAACCTCTACAAAAAGGACCGCAAAGAGGTTTTATTCAAATATTAGGAGTTCAAATAATTGATTAGGAGCTTTTCAATACAATTATATTGCAAAACCTCAATTTCTGTACTTTTTACTCAATTAAAATTCCAACGGGTCCATTGAAAGGCCCATTTCGACCCGCTCGTCCGAAACCTCTACAAAAAGGACTGCAAAACAAGTTTTAATCAAATTTTAGGAATTCATGTAATTGATTAGGAGCTTTTCAACACAATTATATTGCAAAACTTCAATTTCTGTACTTTTCACTCAGTTAAAATTCCAACGGGACCATTAAAAGGTCCATTTAGACCTGCTCGTCCGATACCTCTACAAAAAGGACCGCAAAAATGTTTTGTTCAAATATTAGGAGTTCAAATAATTGATTAGGAGCTTTTCAACACAATTATATTGCAAAACCTCAATTTCTGTACTTTTTACTCAATTAAAATTCCAACGGGTCCATTGAAAGGCCCATTTCGACCCGCTCGTCCGAAACCTCTACAAAAAGGACTGCAAAACAAGTTTTAATCAAATTTTAGGAGTTCATATAATTGATTAGGAGCTTTTCAACACAACTATATTGCAAAACCTCAATTTCTGTACTTTTTATTCAGTTAAAATTCCAACGGGTCCATTGAAAGGCCCATTTCGACCCGCTCGTCCGAAACCTCTACAAAAAGGACTGCAAAACAAGTTTTAATCAAATATTAGGAGTTGAAATAATTGATTAGGAGCTTTTCAACACAATTATATTGCAAAACCGCAATTTCTGTACTTTTTTCATAGTTAAAATTCCATCGGGTCCATTGAAAGGCCCATTTCGACCCGCTCGTCCGAAACCTTTACAAAAAGGACTGCAAAACAAGTTTTAATCAAATTTTAGGAGTTCATGTAATTGATTAGGAGCCTTTGAACACAATTATATTGCAAAACCTCAATTTCTGTACTTTTTACTCATTTAAAATTCCAACGGGTCCATTGAAAGGCCCATTTCGACCCGCTCGTCCGAAACCTCTAAAAAAGGACCGCAAAACAAGTTTTAATCAAATTTTAGGAGTTCATGTAATTGATTAGAAGCTTTTCAACACAATTACATTGCAAAACCTCAATTTCTGTACTTTTTACTTAGTTAAAATTCCAACGGGTCCATTGAAAGGCCCATTTCGACCCGCTCGTCCGAAACCTCTACAAAAAGGATCGCAAAAATGTTTTATTCAAATATTAGGAGTTGAAATAATTGATTAGGAGCTTTGCAACACAATTACATTGCAAAACCTCAATTTCTGTACTTTTTACTCAGTTAAAATTCCAATGGGTCCATTGAAAGGCCCATTTAGACCTGCTCGTCCGAAACCTCTACAAAAAGGACCGCAAAAAGGTTTTATTCAAATATTAGGAGTTCAAATAATTGCTTAGGAGCTTTTCAACACAATTATATTGCAAAACCTCAATTTCTGTACTTTTTACTCCATTAAAATTCCAGCGGGTCCATTGAAAGGCCCATTTCGACCCGCTCGTCCGAAACCTCTACAAAAAGGACTGCAAAACAAGTTTTAATCAAATTTTAGGAGTTCATATAATTGATTAGGAGCTTTTCAACACAATTATATTGCAAAACTCAATTTCTGTACTTTTTACTCATTTAAAATTACAACGGGTCCATTGAAAGGCGCATTTAGACCTGCTCGTCCGAAACCTCTACAAAAAGGACTGCAAAACAAGTTTTAATCAAATTTTAGGAATTCATGTAATTGATTAGGAGCTTTTCAACACAATTATATTGCAAAACCGCAATTTCTGTACTTTTTACTTAGTTAAAATTCCAACGGGTCCATTAAAAGGCCCATTTAGACGTGCTCGTCAGAAACCTCTACAAAAAGGACCGCAAAACAAGTTTTAATCAAATATTAGGAGTTCAAATAATTGATTAGGAGCTTTTGAACACAATTATATTGCAAAACCTCAATTTCTGTACTTTTTATTCAGTTAAAATTCCAACGGGTCCATTGAAAGGCCCATTTAGACCTGCTCGTCCGAAACCTCTACAAAAAAGACCGCAAAACAAGTTTTAATCAAATATTAGGAGTTCAAATAATTGATTAGGAGCTTTTCACCACAAATATATTGGAAAACATCAATTTTTGTACTTTTTACTCAGTTAAAATTCTAACGGGTCCATTGAATGACCCATTTAGACCTGCTCGTCCGAAACCTCTACATAAAGGACCGCAAAAATGTTTTATTCAAATATTAGGAGTTCAAATAATTGTTTAGGAGCTTTTGAACACAATTATATTGCAAAACATCAATTTATGCACTTTTTACTCATTTAAAATTACAACGGGTCCATTGAAAGGCCCATTTTGACCCGCTTGTCCGAAACCTCTACAAAAAGGACTGCAAAACAAGTTTTAATCAAATTTTAGGAGTCCATGTAATTGATTAGGAGCTTTTCAACACAATTATGTTGCAAAACCTCAATTTATGTACTTTTTACTTAGTTAAAATTCCAACGGGTCCATTGAAAGGCCCATTTCGACCCGCTCGTCCGAAACCTCTACAAAAAGGACTGCAAAACAAGTTTTAATCAAATTTTAGGAATTCATGTAATTGATTAAGAGCTTTTCAACACAATTATATTGCAAAACCGCAATTTCTGTACTTTTTACTTAGTTAAAATTCCAACGGGTCCATTGAAAGGCCCATTTAGACCTGCTCGTCTGAAACCTCTACAAAAAGGACCGCAAAACAAGTTTTAATCAAATATTAGGAGTTCAAATAATTGATTATGAGCTTTTCAACACAATTATATTGCAAAACCGCAATTTCTGTACTTTTTACTCAGTTAAAATTCCAACGGGTCCATTGAAAGGCCATTTCAACCCACTCGTCCGAAACCTCTACAAAAAGGACTGCAAAACAAGTTTTAATCAAATTTTAGGAATTCATGTAATTGATTAGGAGCTTTTCAACACAATTATATTGCAAAACCGCAATTTCTGTACTTTTTACTCAGTTAAAACTCCAATGGGTCCATTGAAAGGCCCATTTAGACGTGCTCGTAAGAAACCTCTACAAAAAGGACCGCAAAACAAGTTTAAATCAAATATTAGGAGTTCAAATAATTGATTAGGAGCTTTTGAACACAATTATATTGCAAAACCTCAATTTCTGTACTTTTTATTCAGTTAAAATTCCAACGGGTCCATTGAAAGGCCCATTTAGACCTGCTCGTCCGAAACCTCTACAAAAAGGATCGCAAAACAAGTTTTAATCAAATGTTAGGAGTTCAAATAATTGATTAGGAGCTTTTCACCACAAATATATTGGAAAACATCAATTTATGTACTTTTTACTCAGTTAAAATTCCAACGGGTCCATTGAATGGCCCATTTAGACTTGCTCGTCTGAAACCTCTACAAAAAGGACCGCAAAAATGTTTTATTCAAATATTAGGAGTTGAAATAATTGTTTAGGAGCTTTTGAACACAATTATATTGCAAAACCTCAATTTATGCACTTTTTACTCATTTAAAATTACAACGGGTCCATTGAAAGGCCCATTTCGACCTGCTCGTCCGAAACCTCTACAAAAAGGACTGCAAAACAAGTTTTAATCAAATATTAGGAGTCCATGTAATTGATTAGGAGCTTTTCAACACAATTATGTTGCAAAACCTCAATTTATGTACTTTTTATTCAGTTAAAATTCCAACGGGTCCATTGAAAGGCCCATTTAGACCTGCTCGTCCGAAACCTCTACAAAAAGGACCGCAAAACTAGTTTTAATCAAATATTAGGAGTTCAAATAATTTATTAGGAGCTTTTCACCACAAATATATTGGAAAACCGCAATTTCTGTACTTTTACTCATTTAAAATTCCAAAGGGTCCATTGAAAGGCCCATTTCGACCCGCTCGTCCGAAACCTCTACAAAAAGGACTGCAAAACAAGTTTTAATCAAATATTAGGAGTTCAAATAATTGATTAGGAGATTTTCAACACAATTATAAAGCAAAACCGCAATTTCTGTACTTTTTACTCAGTTAAAAATCCAACGGGTCCATTGAAAGGCCCATTTCGACCCGCTCGTCCGAAACCTCTACAAAAAGGACTGCAAAACAAGTTTTAATCAAATTTTAGGCGTTCATGTAATTGATTAGGAGATTTTC
>CAUDLX010000132.1:40000-42500 GCA_958450335.1 Hibiscus tridactylites
GGGCACTAGTGTGCGGGAGCCTCGGACACCATCGGGTGAACCGGGCCCTTGGGTGCGGGAGCCTCGGTCACCATCGGGAGGATGCCGGCACTACGGTGGGGAAGCCTCGGACACCATCGGGTGAACCAGGCCCTTGGGTGCGGGAGCCTCGGTCACCATCGGGAGGATGCCGGCACTACGGTGGGGAAGCCTCGGACACCATCGGGTGAACCAGGCCCTTGGGTGCGGGAGCCTCGGTCACCATCGGGAGGATGCGGGCACAAGGGTGCGGAAGCCTCGCACACCATCGGGGTGAACCAGGCCCTTGGGTGGGGGAGCCTCGGTCACCATCGGGAGGATGCCGGCACAAGGGTGCGGAAGCCTCGCACACCATCGGGGTGAACCAGGCCCTTGGGTGCGGGAGCCTCGGTCACCATCGGGAGGATGTCGGCACAAGGGTGCTGAAGCCTCGCACACCATCGGGGTGAACCAGGCCCTTGGGTGGGGGAGCCTCGGTCACCATCGGGAAGATGCGGGCACTAGGGTGCGGGAGGCCCGCACACCATCGGGTGGGAGCCCCGCACACCATCGGGCGGGAGCCCCGCACACCATCGGGCGGGAGCTACGCACACCATCGGGTGGGAGCCCCGCACACCATCGGGCGGCAGCCCCGCACACCATCGGGCGGGAGCCCCGCACACCATCGGGACTCCTCGGTCGTGTCCCCATTTCAGACATATCAATGTCTACTGGGAGCATAGTGGGAAAGTTTTTTTAGCTCTATAGGGGGGGAGCGTTGCTGGGCATCCTCGAGGCACCCAGGGGTTTGAAGCGGCATATGGTGGGGCCCGCCCCACGGCCTAGCCCCATGACCGGAGATCCCCCTCCACCGCCGGCAAGGTTCCCGGCGGTGCTCCGGCGAGTCTCCGGCGAACTTTCCGGCGAGGCTAAAAGAAGGCAACATGAGGCTAAAAGAAGGCAAAACGACCCTCCCCCACTCCGTCCCTCCCCTCCCCTCTCCCTCCATGGGGAAAATTCGATATAACTAATGTCTCGGTCGGCCGGAAAGCTTCCACGGTGGGTGGCCTTTAGGCCAAAAATCGCGATCGTCCCTCCCGATTGCCTCACAATTTGGAAAACATGGGTGAAGATAAAAGAATGACGGCTTGGTTACGGGAACAATTCCCCGAGTTGCCCCTTCGTAAAATAGCACTCCCAAGTGTAGGGAGGCTCGAACAACATCGGGCGGTCGAAGGCCCTACGGTGCGGAAGCCCCGCACACCATTGGGAGGTCCAAGGCCCTTGGGTGGGCACCATCAAGGTGCTTAGAGAAGGTGTCCCCATTTCAGACATGGCACCCACGGGGCCCTTAGAGTGCGGCAGCCAAGCACCCCATCGGTGGGATGAACGCTCCAGGGTGTGGGAGCCTCGCACACCATCCGGGTGAACCAGGCCCTTGGGTGCGGGAGCCTCGCACACCATCGGGAGGATGCCGACACTAGGGTGCGGAATCCCCGCACACCATCGGGAGGTCCTAGGCCCTTGGGTGCAGGAGCCTCGCACACCATCGGGAGGTCGTAGGCCCTTGGGTGCAGGAGCCTCGCACACCATCGGGCGGTCCTAGGCCCTTGGGTGCAGGAGCCTCGCACACCATCGGGTGACCAGGCCCTTGGGTGCTGGAGCCTCGCACATCATCGGGAGGTCCTAGGCCCTTGGGCGCGGGAGCCTCGCACACCATCGGGTGACCAGGCCCTTGGGTGCGGGAGCCTCGCACACCATCGGGAGGATGCCGACACTAGGGTGCGGAATCCCCGCACACCATCGGGAGGTCCTAGGCCCTTGGGTGCAGGAGCCTCGCACACCATCGGGAGGTCGTAGGCCCTTGGGTGCAGGAGCCTCGCACACCATCGGGAGGTCCTAGGCCCTTGGGTGCGGGAGCCTCGCACACCATCGGGAGGTCCTAGGCCCTTGGGTGCGGGAGCCTCGCACACCATCGGGTGACCAGGCCCTTGGGTGCTGGAGCCTCGCACACCATCGGGAGGATGCCGACACTATGGTGCGGGAGCCCCGCACACCATCGGGAGGTCCTAGGCCCTTGGGTGCAGGAGCCTCGCACACCATCGGGAGGTCCTAGACCCTTGGGTGCGGGAGCCACGCACACCATCGGGTGACCAGGCCCTTGGGTGCGGGAGCCTCGCACACCATCGGGAGGATGCCGACACTATGGTGCGGAATCCCCGCACACCATCGGGAGGTCCTAGGCCCTTGGGTGCGGGAGCCTCGCACACCATCGGGTGACCAGGCCCTTGGGTGCGGGAGCCTCGCACACCATCGGGAGGTCCTAGGCCCTTGGGTGCGGGAGCCTCGCACACCATCGGGAGGATGCCGACACTAGGGTGCGGAATCCCCGCACACCATCGGGAGGTCCTAGGCCCTTGGGTGCAGGAGCCTCGCACACCATCGGGTGACCAGGCCCTTGGGTGCGGGAGCCTCGCACACCATCGGGAGGTCCTAGGCCCTT
>CAUDLX010000132.1:82500-85000 GCA_958450335.1 Hibiscus tridactylites
CACCATCGGGAGGATGCCGGCACAAGGGTGCGGAAGCCTCGCACACCATCGGGGTGAACCAGGCCCTTGGGTGCGGGAGCCTCGGTCACCATCGGGAGGATGGCGGCACAAGGGTGCGGAAGCCTCGCACACCATCGGGGTGAACCAGGCCCTTGGGTGGGGGAGCCTCGGCCACCATCGGAAAGATGCGGGCACTAGGGTGCGGGAGCCTCGGACACCATCGGGTGAACCAGGCACCTTGGGTGCGGGAGCCTCGGTCACCATCGGGAGGATGCCAGCACTACGGTGCGGGAGCCTCGGTCACCATCGGGAAGATGCGGGCACTAGTGTGCGGGAGCCTCGGACACCATCGGGTGAACCGGGCCCTTGGGTGCGGGAGCCTCGGTCACCATCGGGAGGATGCCGGCACTACGGTGGGGAAGCCTCGGACACCATCGGGTGAACCAGGCCCTTGGGTGCGGGAGCCTCGGTCACCATCGGGAGGATGCCGGCACTACGGTGGGGAAGCCTCGGACACCATCGGGTGAACCAGGCCCTTGGGTGCGGGAGCCTCGGTCACCATCGGGAGGATGCGGGCACAAGGGTGCGGAAGCCTCGCACACCATCGGGGTGAACCAGGCCCTTGGGTGGGGGAGCCTCGGTCACCATCGGGAGGATGCCGGCACAAGGGTGCGGAAGCCTCGCACACCATCGGGGTGAACCAGGCCCTTGGGTGCGGGAGCCTCGGTCACCATCGGGAGGATGTCGGCACAAGGGTGCTGAAGCCTCGCACACCATCGGGGTGAACCAGGCCCTTGGGTGGGGGAGCCTCGGTCACCATCGGGAAGATGCGGGCACTAGGGTGCGGGAGGCCCGCACACCATCGGGTGGGAGCCCCGCACACCATCGGGCGGGAGCCCCGCACACCATCGGGCGGGAGCTACGCACACCATCGGGTGGGAGCCCCGCACACCATCGGGCGGCAGCCCCGCACACCATCGGGCGGGAGCCCCGCACACCATCGGGACTCCTCGGTCGTGTCCCCATTTCAGACATATCAATGTCTACTGGGAGCATAGTGGGAAAGTTTTTTTAGCTCTATAGGGGGGGAGCGTTGCTGGGCATCCTCGAGGCACCCAGGGGTTTGAAGCGGCATATGGTGGGGCCCGCCCCACGGCCTAGCCCCATGACCGGAGATCCCCCTCCACCGCCGGCAAGGTTCCCGGCGGTGCTCCGGCGAGTCTCCGGCGAACTTTCCGGCGAGGCTAAAAGAAGGCAACATGAGGCTAAAAGAAGGCAAAACGACCCTCCCCCACTCCGTCCCTCCCCTCCCCTCTCCCTCCATGGGGAAAATTCGATATAACTAATGTCTCGGTCGGCCGGAAAGCTTCCACGGTGGGTGGCCTTTAGGCCAAAAATCGCGATCGTCCCTCCCGATTGCCTCACAATTTGGAAAACATGGGTGAAGATAAAAGAATGACGGCTTGGTTACGGGAACAATTCCCCGAGTTGCCCCTTCGTAAAATAGCACTCCCAAGTGTAGGGAGGCTCGAACAACATCGGGCGGTCGAAGGCCCTACGGTGCGGAAGCCCCGCACACCATTGGGAGGTCCAAGGCCCTTGGGTGGGCACCATCAAGGTGCTTAGAGAAGGTGTCCCCATTTCAGACATGGCACCCACGGGGCCCTTAGAGTGCGGCAGCCAAGCACCCCATCGGTGGGATGAACGCTCCAGGGTGTGGGAGCCTCGCACACCATCCGGGTGAACCAGGCCCTTGGGTGCGGGAGCCTCGCACACCATCGGGAGGATGCCGACACTAGGGTGCGGAATCCCCGCACACCATCGGGAGGTCCTAGGCCCTTGGGTGCAGGAGCCTCGCACACCATCGGGAGGTCGTAGGCCCTTGGGTGCAGGAGCCTCGCACACCATCGGGCGGTCCTAGGCCCTTGGGTGCAGGAGCCTCGCACACCATCGGGTGACCAGGCCCTTGGGTGCTGGAGCCTCGCACATCATCGGGAGGTCCTAGGCCCTTGGGCGCGGGAGCCTCGCACACCATCGGGTGACCAGGCCCTTGGGTGCGGGAGCCTCGCACACCATCGGGAGGATGCCGACACTAGGGTGCGGAATCCCCGCACACCATCGGGAGGTCCTAGGCCCTTGGGTGCAGGAGCCTCGCACACCATCGGGAGGTCGTAGGCCCTTGGGTGCAGGAGCCTCGCACACCATCGGGAGGTCCTAGGCCCTTGGGTGCGGGAGCCTCGCACACCATCGGGAGGTCCTAGGCCCTTGGGTGCGGGAGCCTCGCACACCATCGGGTGACCAGGCCCTTGGGTGCTGGAGCCTCGCACACCATCGGGAGGATGCCGACACTATGGTGCGGGAGCCCCGCACACCATCGGGAGGTCCTAGGCCCTTGGGTGCAGGAGCCTCGCACACCATCGGGAGGTCCTAGACCCTTGGGTGCGGGAGCCACGCACACCATCGGGTGACCAGGCCCTTGGGTGCGGGAGCCTCGCACACC